>DVQO01000499.1:0-16084 GCA_018231785.1 Danaus gilippus | reverse complement strand
CGATCTTCTGTGAGAGGGTGGTACTTCCCCGGTCGAGCCAGCCCATGTTCGAGCCAGCCCATGTTCGAGCTGTAGTAACTGACAACAGCTAGGCTCTACCACCTGGAAAAACTATGATTTCTTAACAGCCTATAAAGAACATACATTTATTATAATCATTAACCTAAAAAAGAAACAAAGTATTTAAGATTGATAAACTATGTCTCAGACTTGCTTACTGTTTCAGTTTTAAAAACTACGACTGATTCTATAAAAGATAAATTATACAATTCATTTTTTTTATTTCTTAAACGTTTTATACATAAATACTTGGCATATAATTTTTGTATTATTAATGTGTCTCCTCAAGTGTACTCATACCATTTATCACATTTTTAATGTAATTTTCCTTGTAACCAAACATAACATAAGTTAAAATGTAAATTAAAGAACTTTTAAATTTATACATAGATAGCAAACTTTTTTAACATGGAATTCACGATTTACTTCATTATTTTGAAAACATTAAGCTTTTAAACGAACCGCCCCAATAGAAATCCTTTTACAACAAACTAAACATCTTTTCATCACCCACTTTTTGCTAGCGCGGGATAAATTGTTCTTAAATAAAGAGGCAGGTAAAATTTTTGAAATATTTTTCATAAAGCCCGGAACGGTTTTCACGAAAGGATCATTCAACGCAAATATTTTATACTCAAACATACAGCCCGACCCAAAAATATGGTAAAATTAAAATCCTTGGTCTTTGAGCAGAGCATAATCTTTAAGAAGGCTAAAAAATATTAGTCGGGTAAAAGACATTTTCTAAATTATGAAGACCTTATTTTAAATACACTCTTTTTATAAAAATATTAGCGTGTTATATGAAAGTAAATTGTATGGAAATGGATCAAATAAAATTACTTGGACTTTTAAGTCACATATCACTAAGATTTTCGTTAAAAGTTTTAATCTACAACAAAGGTTTAGTAACACAGTGTAGAGCACGCGTCATCACACCCAAGAGGTGCTTCGTTCAACGTACAAAGAAAGTAGATTGCACTCGATTTACGCTGCTGAGAAAAAAATAATCCTTCCTTATTTCAAACCAAGAGCTTTAAAAATTTTAAGATGTAGCAAATTTATCGACGATCCAAAGAATACTTTAGATGGTTTCTTGCACATGCCTTTGTATTAACGATCAAGATTGATTAGCCTTAATAATTTACTTATTAATTAATTTTACCAGTTCTTGTGATTTATACGTAAGAATATTTGGATATATAATAAAAGTAAGCCAGATATTTCTTTATATTTCATATTATTACAAAATTTTTATTCTTTTACTAGGTCAATAATAGTCTTAAGATAAAATAAAATACTAGTAAACATTTATAAACGAATAATAATTACTAGATAAGACAAAACAAAGGCATGTCAATTTATAACCTTTGGTTGATTTAATTAAATATATTTATACATTTCCAAATAGTATCTAAATTCAATTAGTAAGTTTTCCTAAAGATTAAAAAAAAACACAAAATTTGTTGATAGTTCGTTGCTGAAGTAGCCGCTAGTAGCTTTTATAAAGTCAAAATGGAAAATGAATGATCCCATATACAACACACCCTTTAAGCCACTGTGCCTAAACTAGAAGTCAGATTGTATTAGCGGGAAATTCATCTGTAAGAGTTAAATATATTTGTGAGGTTTTAAAAATATCATTTAATGGTTGTTATTGGTAAAAAAATATATCTATCAACCGAGAAAAAGACATGCAGGCAATGAATAGTTAAAGACAAGATGAAAGATTACTGTATATTAGACGCGAGGGAGGGACGGGGGAATGCTCCAAATAACATATTTTGCGCTATAAAGTACGCAAATAATATTTACCTTGCGATGATTTAAAGATGTAAGATATTATAAAACTGAATAAATCGTCATTATTAAGAAAGAAATCTGATTAATTTATAAACAATAAATTGTTTTTTTTTTGTCAAAAGCCCCACTCAAAAAAAAATTAAATGTCATCATTGCAGTTACAGTTAATATTATTGTCACATTTAATCATTTTCAAATAACCATGAACGTTAATAAACCAAGTAGAAATATCATGTTAGGGTCGTGATACCGTTTTATTTATGAAATCTCTGGATAATGTGCGGTGTAACCACTTAATTTTTAGCATAATCAGCTTAGAGCTCAATTGCCCTTAATTGCAGACATAGGAATTAACGAGGGTTAGATCCCAATTACTTTACAAATGTTGCTATTTTTAGCATAACATGACAAAAAATATGTGTAATTATAATATTCAAAAATTTATGATAAATCACTTTAACGTACATATTATTTTTGTGTCTATTTCGAATGAATTTTCTGTACTATACCTAATATTAGATTAGATAGTAATTCTTCAATTGTATGTAAATATTTTGAAATAAATGGCATTATAATTTAACTTACTTCATTTTGAAGTCAGTTTATACCTACTAGGTACTTTCAATGTATTTTATTTATTCAATATAAAGTCGTTTTAATTTAACTGAAAAAAATATCTTTCATTACAATACAGAAATTGTAAGTTTATTTTGAAATTGTTATTATAATCCGTATAGTGGATTTAAATTTTATATACTTTATTAGATTTAAAATAGGAATTACTTTACATCAAGAATTTAGGAAACAACAAAATTACTTAAGTTTTTATGTAACGTTCATGTCGATAATGACAATTGTTTTGAATCAAATCTGGCGGGACTTATATTATAGTTTATTTTTCTCTATACATCCTAGGTATAAAAAAGCCAACCAGATTCACCTTAATTCTTGTATCATTTTATTTACTATGTATTTTATTTACCATTGTGCAACCAGAAGCACGACATACCTTCTACATTTAGTTGAAGGTATTTCTACAAAATTTATGACAACTATATTTTTCTCTTGGCAAAGTCCACATACAAGGAATGGAAATAGTAAGAATGATTTGACCACTACCCTCTACAGCTTTATTTTTATTTACTTATGATTTAAAATTCTATGGATAAAAATAATAATACAAATTGATAACACATA
Source organism: Danaus gilippus (assembly GCA_018231785.1). NCBI lineage: Eukaryota > Metazoa > Arthropoda > Insecta > Lepidoptera > Nymphalidae > Danaus > Danaus gilippus. The sequence continues at coordinate 13,024 of DVQO01000499.1, read as the reverse complement.
CAATATCTACAATTCTTACTTTGTCTAATAAAAATATGCGTAGAATTACTTACAACTTATTAAAACTAAAATAAGTTATATATAAGCGACAAACCAAATGAAAAACAATATTTTGTGTACAAAATGACAATGTCGCCCCCTTTCTCCTAAAGAAAAAACATCGTTTACCAAGAAAAAGTATTATTAAAATTCAATTTACCCTGCTCCAAAACCTCATAATACAGTTGTATGTATTACCAGAAACATTTTTAAACCTTTTGTTGAAGGTCTTAATAGATTCAACAAATAATAGAACTGCAAAAGTAAAAAGGACAACAAAAAGATGTTTTTTTTATCAATTTCGTAAACATTCATTCCTCACTTAAAACTCGCGTGATTTTAAAATCCCTGTATAATTTCTTACAACAGTATAAGTCAACTTACTCTAGTATTAATGTATTATTCAAAGATTTTAGTAAAATGTTTTAATATACATAGTTACAGGAATATAAATTACTTTATTTTGGAAAATATATTCAAGAATATCTTAAAACATGCTAGAATTGATGTAGATAAATCATTTTTCGTACTTTAAAATCTCATTTTTTTACCCTAAACAGTATTTACAGAAAGGTGAGTCTTTTACTTTTATATTTATAAACAGTATAACATATTTTTCGTATATTTCAAAATTAGAAACCTAATAAGCACTGAACAGTATCAGTAAAGTGACACAAAAGGTACTCCTAAAATAACAATCAAATAAAAGTCATAAAAACAAATTATTTTAAAGAATGTGTATTTCAATATTAGAATAATCTCCAAAACCCTTACAGTAAAGTATTATATCTTGAAAGTAAAAAATCAGTAAAAATCAAAAATGATTTATGAATATTATGTAACATTCTTATGATTGATGTGAAGGCTAAAGGTGTTAAAATAATATAAAAATACGCCCTGCAATTACATGACTTTTGATTTATTTCAATTCACCTTTCGGGAAACATTTTAGGTCTCAATTGGCAACAGCATTTATTGTATGCACGATAAAGATTGCCAACTGCTAACGGCTTTTGTAGCCGCCTTATTTTAAATATGTATAATCAGTTCACAGCAAAATTATCTGTTTCTCTGATTGCAGAAATAAAAACTAATGAAGCCGAATAAGGATTGTTTTATAAATCTCGATAATTGCAAAATTTTAAAATAAAACAGAACTATCTAAATATTTCCTATAATTACATATTATTTTTTCATTTACAATTTTTTACGTTTTTAAATAACATACATGTTAGTAAATATTAACAAATAAATTAAATAAAATAAAATATTTTAGTAAACTGTAAATGAGTGAATTATATTTTTATTTGTATGTCATAAATTTTGTGATCTATGAAATATTTCATTTTAACCCATGTATATTTGTTAATTCAATCTTATTCTGTGGACCTTTTAAGATGATGAGATCTAAGATTTTCGCGAGTCTTATTCATTGATGTGAATATCAGCTGTCAGTTGGCCTTGTTATTTTATCACCTACCGCCATTTATTTCTTAATTTTCTGGCGTACCGCTCTGTCAGAATGTGCTCACGGTGTCCCGAAGTCCTGCGATGTGGTCACGGACATTTGTTTTTATATTTTTCAGAAGGGTATCCCAGGTGTTTGATAGATTCCAGCTATCTTCTCTATTGAAATTGGGGTGTGTTTTAATTTCAACAGCCTTGCGGCTTAGCCTCGGTATATACCTGTCTTCACTAGCGAGGATACGTGGTTTATCAAACTGAATGTAGTAGCCTGGTTTGTCCAATGTATGTTCACACACTGCTGACTTAGACACGCATCTATTTTTGATGTCCGAGATGTGTTCTTTAACTCTTCTACCGATGCTTCTCTTTGTTTGAAGTCTCTCGTCGAAACATACGTTTGTTTGTTAGTTTACATTTTTGGTCAAGGCTGACGATTGGTTTTACTAAATTGTCGTCAGCTATAAGCCTTTTTGCATTTTTCGCTTGGAGTCAAATCCATATGATAACATTGAGTGGATTTATAAAGGACAAAAAACTATTCGGACGTAAAGTAATATAAGTACTTCTGAACCAAAAACCGAGTATCCTCGGAGCTGCCCCTACTTTATAGACATTAAATTGACCAAAGCTAAGTTAGAGTTAAAAATATATGTGAAGGCAAATAGTGTAGAAAGATACTCTTTGAAAAGCTGAATTAACGTGAACGGAGTGTTAATGGCGGTAAAAAAACACGCTACAAAGTGTTTAAGTGTATTTAAATTTATAATATGACATAGCTCTATTTGAAATTTGCCTAAAGGGTGAAATTGTCAAACATTACTATGGTCTCTGTTATTAAATCTATTTGGGTCTAGCTAGAAGAAGAACCGGAATGATACCTTATTATAATTAGAAAATGAATTATATTTTTCGACTAATTACAAAAGTAATAATATTTCTTTTACAATTGTTATAAAAAGATATTATCGATATTTTACTTTATCTTCATAGACTCCAAAAATTGTTTTTGAATTTGACATCATATTATATTAAATTGATAAAATATTAACAAAAGGACATCCAAGACGATATGTTAATTCAATACGGTTTTTGTAGATACTAAAAAATCGGATGATCTAATAGTAAGCACCAAATGTACTAGATTAACATTGTGTTTTTTATACATTCTCAAAACTATAGGAAAAATTTTACATATAGGGGTTTGTGTGTTTCCTTTACATCCATTTGTATAAAAAGGTCAACATTATTAGTTTGAAACATAAGGTTATACATCATTACCTCAAACTTAGAGAGTTTGTAAATTAGGTATGTAAATTAGGTGGCAGTACTTAATTCATATTGCAACATAGAACAGTTCCTGGTACATTTGTATTCGTATAAGACATACAAAGTCTGCCTGTGTTATAATAGACAACAATACTGAACACATAATTGTGGCATTGTGTACCATTAGTTTGAAACAACGGAAATTCTCTTCTCATAAGGACAAATATTGAAATCATAATTATTATTAAGGCATTTCGTATGTAAAACTATTTCAACAAACAAGTTTCAAATAACTATGAATGCAAGTAAATATAAATAATAATTACGAATGGATGAATATTATAATATAGTTCATAACTTAAGAAAAATGTGATATTTTTAAATAAAAAAAAAACATATTATACAATAAATATACTCGTAATAGCTCAATTGGTAAAGCAACCGGAATGCAATATTCCGCAGGTTTTAGACTAGAATCTTGCTATTATTAAATACATTTTTCGTTCTTTATATTCATAAGCTCATATCTTATAAAATTTCACAGCAAAACCAGATATAAAACAATGTATGTACGTATTGATATGAAAATTTGTTAAATACCTAATGATAAATGGAATGATCTATGTTATCTATAACTCCACCTACTTATGTTTCAATTCGAAATCTAGGTTTATTTAAAACAAGAGCTTCTTTTTCTTGGAAGCTTGTTTGCTAAATTCATCCCCATGAGATCTTCTTGCAGATATTCTGCGAGACACATTAATAATAAATCCTTTTATTTCGCTCAGCGCTGCAAATAGCTCCCCCGGAAGCAATGTCGACACGCCGCCGGCGATACTGCACAATTCTATTGTTCACAGTAAAACAAGATTTTATGAAAACTTCATAAAAATAAACACGTCATATAATTGTAGCTAGTTGCTTCACAAAGTGACATTTTCTATTTATACTTATAATGATATGCATTTATATAGAATAAAAGCGTGATGCCATTCTATTCGCATACATCAACATATGATTTACAATGCAAATTAACTCAAACCATTTTTTAGAAGAATTTGTATTAACAACTGTTATGGGATCCGTTGACACTAAATCTACACGAGAGGCTTTATTTTCTTACTACTTTTATTATATAACCTATAAGAACTGAAATTTTTAAAATAAGAAGGCTACTAAATCGTTCAAAAGACTAAAAAGTAAGAACACTAAAGTATAAATTGTAAAATAAATTTGGCAAAAGTATTCTGCGTTACTATAAGCGATAGGTCTCTAAAGAAATAATCATAGAAAAGTTGTAATAAAACAGAAAATGACTTATTTCTACGAGTACAACACCAGTTAAAACACATTCTCTTGAAAATTATTGGACCCGACACAAGTAAGATTTGCAGCTCGCAATAATAGAAATAACAATGTTGAAAATTTTATTAAAAGTTATTGTTCAAAATTTCTGACGATTTATAAAATGTCCGGAATCGCATTTTATTCTTAAGAATATTTCACTAGTTTAATGCAACTTTCTGTATAATTTTTTATACACGTTGGTATATAATTCCCTATACTAATATTTTCTTCGTATATGGAATGAAATATAGATGTGAGTAAAGTTTAAATTTTTTGTTTCTTGCCTGCTTTGCTCAACATTTTGTGTCGCTTCTTTACTAATTTTATTGACCTGAATTTAACTATTCCAAAGTGGTGATAACAACTCCATTATGTAATTTATATTACATAAATACATATAATCAATTTTTGAAAATGAGTAAACAAACAAAGAATTGCTCAGTTCGTTTTCAATTTTATATTTAGTAGTCAGCGGGAATGGACCGAGAATAAAAATAGGTGCACAATATTCAATTTTAAATATGTACAAATATATAAACAATTATTAATGTTAAGTTAACTTATATCGTATTCAAGTAAAGAAGTACTTTAACAAAGTAATTAGTAATATCATTAAGTATCTTCTCCATAAATTTAGTAAATAGCAAAAGAGAGTTTTCTTAATTACAATGCGTGAAAATCGCTTCTCTAAAATGTCTAAAGAATTTAATTTCACACTATAATGTTCACCGTTTACATCTCTGCATTTTCCTAAAGAATTTACTGAATTTGGAATTAAAAAGAATTATAACTGGATTAGATTTCAGCAAGAAATTGAACACGTGCTCGTTCAATCCAGGCTTAATTATAAATTCCAAGTCAGCTCAGTGAATAATGAGTAAGTTTTTACGATAACATTAAGACTGCCTTAAAAGCAATGCCCACATTAACGTGCTGTAACTCAAGCGACTTTACGACTTAATTTGAACTCGTAATCAGTTTACAGAAGCACCTCGGGTCGTCGGAGATTACTTCGCGAAAACAAATGTCTGACACACGACTCCCTCTAATATACTGTTTGCTTTACGTTTTTCAATTTGTTAGACATATAGCCTTAGTGAATTTGTCAGAATGATCCATAAATAGCAACATTTTAAAGGGAAGTTTTTAAATAAGGAAACGAAATCGAGCTTCGCAATATACATGTAAGAATATTAATTATTATAATATGATATTGTGATTGGTAATATTTCGTGAATTACATGTTCATTATATATAGCATAAATAACCTCCGAATAAATTATTTTATAAGATAAAAAATGTTAGTAACACTTATTATTTTTTTCAAATAAAAATCTGATTTCGCAGTAACTGTTTGCAGCGGCTATAGTTAATATAATTTTTATTGTTTTCGCAAAATACTGTTTTTCAGCGGAAATGTCACTTGAATACAAAAAAGATATTTGTATCAAAATTTGCTCTAATGGTTAAAAATTTTTTATATATTCACTCACTATGAAATTACCATATTTTAACCTAGTCCTTTGTTATTTAGGAAATTTTAGAAAGCGGTTATAAACAGCGGTTAAACAAATTTCTATACAATTTACTCTAGTTTTCTCGTAAAGTATCATAGTCATAATTATTTATGCAAAATAAATTCTATTTATAACAGAAGTTTCATTTAATACCCGCATTATTAATATGGTTTACACAAAGCATTAAAAAGTAAAACAGGAACTAACCGAAACTTTGTATGCATTCACCTTAATAGGGTACCGTGCAAAGTTGCTTTATTTATTACCGTTCTGGGTACAACGACATTACAAAACACTATTATGACAATAGTTTACTTACACTTAAATGAAAAATATGTTGACACTCAATAGATTCTTCTTTGTAATGTCAACTAGTTATATATAGAAAAGGATTTAATATTATTTAACTTCAGAAATATATGTTGATAAATATGAATATGACGTGTATTCGTAGTAAACATATATATTTTTTATTCAATATTACGACCTGGCTTGCGTGAGTTGTAAGCTTAAAAACTAAACGCTTCTACTTATATAATTGTATTTTGTGTAATTGTACTAAGCATATTTAAATTTCGTTATTAATGGTTATGCTTACATACTCGCATGTATAACGTACTAACAAGGTTAATTCATTACGATTTGTGTTAAATCATGAATGTTTTCAACCATTACAGCGGAAAACTTCAAAACTAAGAATAATCTCAATATAATTCGCAATAGTACTACCGGATCGATTAATTTGTGGCAACAAGGAGAACATCTGAGCTACCTGCAAGTAGAAATGCTCATTCTACCCATACCACCTTGCTTAACTGGAGTGGCGCAGGTGGCGTGGCCATGAATATTAACACGCATGAATATTCCGACTATGTTTGCACATTTCTTGATTCCGGGTCACAGTAGTGCTCTAGATTGAAAATAATTTTCATTTTTATCTCGTATTTATATTCAAAATTTCAATGGTTTTATATTTTCACTTTGCTTTATGCAATACTTTTATTTTTTATATATTGTACATGATTTGTAGTGCCGACTTAAGATACCACTTGCTATTTACATATCGTAAAAAGTTATGAAGAAATCTTTTTTTACTAAACAATGGATTTTTTTAAACTCCCTTTATTAAATAAAAACGAATGTTGACTTGAATACTAAATTAGCCACCAAAACGTTTAAATAATTAATAAATTAAAAATGCTGAATTTGATATCATAGATGTCCAAAATTTACTATTTGGCTATGTAGAAAATCACCATATTACTATATTTAAAGCCTATCCAATACACTCAGTCTTATTTTTTTTTTAAATAAATATCATCTTTACAAAAAAAGTTTAGAAGTAATAATCATTATTAGCAACAAATTTACAATTTTTTTTGTTGTATTATGAGATAGAAAATGAAGAAATCATTATTGTTATGATAAATAGGTACGCTTATTTTCCGACACATTCACCTTTTTAAAAGAGTACATTGCTTTAGGGCCTTATTTAATTTTCCTAACGACAAATAAAACGATGATTTCACAGTAGAGAGAGGTCTGGGAGTCATAAAAACGAACTCAAACGAAGTTATTCAGGAACAGTTTACATCTATATTAGGCTCTTATGACTAACCAGAATTAAAGTAACATGGAAAACTAATGATGAAGTATAACATTTATTACAAATGTTTTATTCATACTAGATGTCTCAAATGAAATATTCTTTTGACTACATTTTTATTAAATGTATCCACTATTCATGTTCATAATGCTATACATGATCATTATGGTTTCAAAAGTCAATTCAATAAATTTATTGCATAATTTGTTTACCAGGAAGGAATATTTGCCAATTAAATTAATAAATAGAAATGATATTGTAAACGAGCTCCCTTTATTTGCTTATTGTATCCTTGCTTACAAATTCGCAATTTTCTTTCCGTCTTATATTGCCGCTGAACGCAGTGAAAAGGAAAATATCAAGTAATATTCTAAATGAAGCTCGTTACTATAACGACGACTAGCAATATTCATACTAATCACAATTTATTATATTATATTGAAAATTTCATCAGAAGTAGTGATTGATATTGGAAATTCGTTAACATAATTTTGTGTTTTTTATATAGAAATTTTTGTAACATGCCATTTGTACGTTTTAATGAAAATAATAGATATCTATCTCCTTGCTAAATATCTAGATGTCCTCAAGATCTCGCAACTATTTCAACGATACAAAAACGAGTAGACAAATAGCTGCGACAAAATATTCTAAACATGTAACGCCGATTTGCTGTGTCGCCTTTATGAGAGTTTTTCTTCCAACCACGAACCAAGACTTCTACATAGCGGATCATTTTGAATATAAAGATATTTTTTGTATGAATTGAATCTTCCTAATAGTTTAATTATCTTTATGAAATCTTATTTTCTGTGAGAAATATGAAGTGTTACATTTTTAAACCATTGCACTCATGAATGATGTCAAATAATGACGTTACAACTTAAAAAATTAAACCTATTATCATATTATATTATATAAGGTTTTTATTAAAATTTCTGTAATTCTATTGTAGTATGTAAAAAAGAAGGGCATTCCAGAAAAAAAATCAAATTTATATGGCTTATTTAAAACATAAACGAATGATCTGTCGAATCTGAAAAGAGGCTATTAAAATGATGATATTGGCTGTCAGCCAAATCGATTTGTAAATGCCGCACAAAAAGCAATCAAAGCTTTACACACATATCGAAAATCTGTATATGGTCAGGTGGACATCAAAATCCTCTCGGAAAACAAATATCGCACAACATATATTAAGGCATCAATTTTAGCATTACAAACAATAAATATGAATGATTTTTTCACTTTATATTTAAATATCCTCATTTCTAGTACCTTAAACTTTTTAATATAAATTTGGAAAAATCTAAGAATGTATTCTACACATTATTTTTAACTATAATGATCAAAATTTTATGATGATAGTTGTTTTAACAGCATGAAAAATATATTTTGTTGTGATTTCATTTATAGCCATTATGTTGTTTACTTATTAGACATGTCTAAACCGGATTTTAGCAGGAATGGTGACCGTTCATATTAATTATGACTTCTTAACTGAATGGTGTAATAGTGATGGGATACATCCCTACTTCTTTCGGCTGACCCCACGGTTCATTCTTTAAAAACTCTTGTCACCAAATTAATAACAACATCGATAAAAACTAGATAAGAAAGATAACATTATCCCATTAGAAACGCAATTAATTTTCTCCTGAAACTTATGACTTACTAAAGCCTCAAATGGAGTACCGAGAGAAGAAAACTGCAGAACCCCATGTAATTTCAAAAAGCAAGAGAAGTCAATTGACATCAAAAGTAAATTTTCGGATGATTAAAAATAATAATAAAACTAATGTATACGAAAAGGGGATTAATCATACTAGGAGACTTAACTTCCACCGCTCATAAGAAATATAACCCAAGTTTGTTATAAATTTTAACTATCAAATCATAGTTTTCTTCAATATTATATATTATATATATGTAAGTAATAACAAAATATAATAAATACGTATGGGCGGGCCACGGCCACTCACGAGCTTCAACAAAACTACTATAGCACTCTTAAATATTTTCTTTCTATGGAATTTGAATTTTTTTGGGTAAAGATGATGGAAACACAACTTCATGTACATGTGATGGTATTATAGTCTTAGTTATACGACGTTATTGAAATCACTGAAATAGTTTTAGCTAGTTAGTAACTGAGCAATAACTAATCATATCAAAATGTAGGAATCTAAACTTATAATACCATATTGAGATAATCATCAAAAACAAAGAGAGACAGGTTACAAAAAAAGTGAAGTGAATTATTGAAAATATTAAAGATTGTAAATAAATAAATAAATATTCCCATTATAAACCAAGTTAATGTACGATATGAAATAAAGCAAATATAAAATAATGATATTTAAGATTTCGTGTTTATATATTTAAATAAAACTAAGATTTTCTTATTGCAGGAAACGTAATTACGGGCAGGCTAGATCCTCGATCAAAAGGAACCAAAAGTAATAGTCTTAAAATATTTATAATAACAAATCTGAAAATCTTTGTTTTATTTAATTATAAATTGAATGAAATACCATATGTTAAACAAAATAATATTTCATACAACAAAGACTTTGTCATTCCAAGCTGTATTTAAATGTAATTCATTCCAAATTTCTTTAGATAGCGATGTAATTAACGTAATTGTACTCAAGTTAGGGAGTACTATTATGTAAGTATATATATTTTATTAATAATCGATTTACAGTGTTAATAATTTTTATATTATATTTAATATTATATGTTAATAATAAAATGGTTTAAAACCATATTACTGTAAATTTGTAGTTAAATTAATATTGTATTTTCAATCATTTTATATAAAAGCTAGAGTAAACATTCCATAATAATGGTGAAGACTGGAATTAGAATCAAGAACTATTTTTATTTACATAAACAAGGGGCTTATATATTTTTTTTCTATTGTGTAGTATGGGATGGCATAAACAGATTATAACTGATCACAAAATATGAAAAGCTTTAATCCGGCATGTCGGTGCCGTTAGCAGGCCGCAAGTGATGTATAGTTGGCGGATACTCTGAATATTATATTGTTCAAATGATACACGATCAGGATTTTATTATATTAACAATGAATAGAAATGTGTTTAACAAATACCTAGTTATCACATATTTATATACCGAAACAATACCAAAACACGTTAACACGACTTTTTCGATTAACTTGTGATGGTCTCATTGAAATGAAAATGACTTGTAAACCGATGAAGATAATCTCTCCAATCGAAGTCGAGTAATAATTCAACAAGTTATTGGGTTTGGTAAATGAAAGCCGGGAATAATCTAGCATAATACGAACGGGGGACCGTGCAGGTGGCGGGCGCGGTAATAGCCTGGCCGACTTGATGAATAGCTGAGAACGTGGTTGGAGAGCAAAATACGCCATTTTATCGCTCTACCTGCTAAAATATTGCCGAAATCGACCGTTCAACATCAACTAATTCAATGTGTAGATTGATTTACTCTTTTCCATTGCCGAACGTCTACAAATGGTTTAATTTCGCTAAGAAAGATTAAGGAAATCGTATCGATGGGGAGCGAATGAGATAATATCAACGCAGTTTGCTCATTCCAAATTGTGTCTTAAATCGAATTCCGAATTCTATCTTTGTTATAATTTCTATCTTTGTAATTAACTCAGATGTTAATATATAATTTTGAAGCGCTTTATTATGTGTTGTTTTCAAAAATAAGAATTATTTTTTCTGAATTCATTAAATCAAAACTCTCTACTTTTAAGGAAAACTATTGACAAGGTGTTCTTCTATCTGCTTTATTTATGCTTAAATATGTTAAATGAAATAGTAATTATTATATACCTTAAATGTCATTTTTTCATCAGAAGAACTATGCTTTTTAACATAAATAATTCAGGTACACAATATATTGGCTACATCTTCGACCTAAATTCTCACAGCTAAGATTTATTGAGATGCCTTTGATTTATGGTCCATTCCACACATGGGTCCAAGGGTTCAAAGACAAAAAGAAATTTATTTATTTGCAAAACACAAAGACTTCTTTTATATTTGAACATGGGCATTTCTTCTTTGACTAGGTATAATTCATAGTGGTTTCCTTTATACAGGATTGTCATTTGTGGCTTATGCATTGGCAATTAAAAAAAAAGTATGTAAATAAATTCCATTAATATACATAAAAGAGTTTTTATCATGTGCATAGAACTTAGGGACTTCAATTTTAGTTTTTTTATTTAAAAATAAATTTCTCCCGGGTATGGTTTAAATAAAACTGTTAAAGTAAATAAATATGATAATTATTACATAAAACTACAGACTTTTTACATCTTGATTACGCATTTAAAAATTGAAAGCTTATAGAAGAATGAATTATAGTATTTCTCTAACCACTCTCTTGGGTATAGAATAGCTGTAAAACTGGAATTACGAAATTCATTGAAATAACTGTATCCAAGTTGCAACAACATAAAATTATTGAGTGTCTACAAACTGGTCTCCATAAAAAGAGTGTTCAGGGTAGTTTTGAATCTATAGTTAAAGTTCTAAACAAACGAATAACAACATCATATTATATTGTACTTTTATTATAAAAAAGTATTTTACCTTAACGGCAAGGACATAATAGACAAAAAGGTTTTTAATACAGACTTATAATTTATTACTTATTAAGCTTCATTACCCTCCAACGTCACAATAAGTACAAAGATTCTTTTATTTAAGACACAATTGTTCTTTTCAAACTCTATCTTTTGAGTTACTAAAGGTTTTATAGGCTTTCCTTTTAAGATGTTTTATACCTCTACCTCGTCTAATTATTTCAATAAATTCAATAATATTGTTGAATAATTTTAAAAAACTTAAATATTTTAAAACATACGACAAACATATACACATTAAGCAATATCATAAAGAAAAAATCAATAAATATATAAGTTTAATGCAAATAATCAAATAAGACAGTTATCCATAAATCAACATCTCTCTTTGACGTACATGACGTATTATTTCAATCAAAAATACATTCAATCTAGGAATTCAAGCTATTTCAACCACAACTTTGCCACAACTTTCACAGAGTTTTGAAAACTTAACGGGATCAATTCAACTTGTTATAAAGAATGGCAAAGCCGCTATTCCAAACTTTAACTAGCCACATCAGTTCCCAATATATTTCTCCAGATGTGTAACTTAATCAAAACGAACTTAAAGTTTCATTCTTATTCCTATATAATATAACTACATGTATTTGAAATATGTTTGCATCAATACTTTACATACATATAATTAACATTTGTTTAAAAGCATTACTAATGTCCCTTATTATCAAACTATCAAAAATTTTTGTCAATATATCAAGATGGAAAACAAAGGAAAATTTATTATGATTTTGCATTTAATTTGTGTACCACCGAATTTTTTGTTATGGCGAATAGACTATTAAAAACATGAAAAGTATTTTTAGTCGTCATTAATTTCTACTCACATAAATCCTAAAGTTGATTATAAAATGAAAAAGTTTGTATATTTATAATAATTACTGTCGAGTTATTAATTTAAAATAGTTAACATACAGAGACAGGGTAATTTTTAAATAAACTAAAGACTACGTACATTATAGATAAATTAACAAAATTCAGTTAAGTATTTTTTTATAATAATATTTGTAATATTATTGAAGTCAGTGGTGGCCTAGTTTTTATAAGGCCCGCCTCTCATTCATGAGAGCGCTGGTTCGATCCTGGCCCGGGCAAGTACCAATGTGATTTTTCCGAGTCATATGT
>DVQO01000498.1:0-16123 GCA_018231785.1 Danaus gilippus | reverse complement strand
GAAAAATCACATTGGTACTTGCCAGGTTTGAACCCGCGCCCTCGGCAATGAGAGGTAGGCCCTTTAACCACTAGGCCACCACCACCACCACTGACTAACTAGGACACCACCACAACTAAAAATACACTTAAAATGTAATTCTAATCCGACCAAATATTAATTGAAAGTTAAAAGCTTTTACATTTTCAATGTTGTATATTTTTAAATATACTCTTTAATTGTTCGAAATATAGTATTTATTTTGGGTATCTTATTACACATTGAAACACATTATTTTTGTTAAAACTAATTGCTTTAATTGAACTCTCCAGGCGATGAAAGAAATAAGCGTAAACAGAGACATCCTACTGAAAATATATATTAAAAATTATACGAACTTGATTCGGCCAAATTCTGTTATTTTTTTTTTTTTGAGATTAACTGAAAATCCAAAAATATAAATATATAATTGTGTAGCGTTTGCGGAATACAACATTTTCAACGTGCTGGTCATCGTCACTTGAATCTATTTCAAGCTACTTACTTCGTGGTTGTCACGTTTTCAACCGTCGGCTACGGAGACTTCGTACCAGATATCTGGCCATCTCAAATGTATATGGTCATTATGATTGGTGTTGCTCTCGTGGTCCTACCCACTCAAGTAAGTAATTTATATAGTTTTTGTCTTTTATACGTAAACAAACATTGTCTTTAAAAAATTTTCCACAACAATACACGTATATGGGTACCGCTTGTAAGGAGAGAGATTTTGTACCTATATATACTCAATGGAGACAAGAAAATATGTTAATTTCTTAAAGTAATCACTATGTTTAAAGATTGTTACTTAAAAATAACTAATACTGTAGTTATAATATTTTATTATTGATAAGGACTCCTGAAAGACGTCGGCAATATAATTGGGTCATGTAGTATTAATTAATGGAATATCAATCCTTATAATATTCACGGCACGCTTAACTTATAATAGTTAAAACGAGAAACTGGAATTTAATCCACTTTACGATATAAGTAGATAATAACTGGATGTAAAAATAGAAGTAAAGTAATGTAGTTGCAGGAATGATTTCTAATGATAATTGACCGCATTAAAGTTTTTATTAATATTTATTCAGCTCTATTTCTTTTACGAAATTGACTTTTAAAATTTTATTTTAATAGGTTTTAACATTAAGTGTTTGGATTAAATCTAATTTAATAGTCAGATATATGCTGAAAATTCATAAAATAAATGAAATATTTAATATGATACGACTTATCAGTCTTTTATAAGATACACTTGTATTTGTCTTTATAATTTACTTAATGTTTTATTTATATCATACTTTCAAATGGAATATGGTTACATTTAATACGCTTTTAAAATATATTTAAATTACTTTCATTTTATGCTTGAAATGTGCTTTTCGGTAACTGCGACTACACAAGTTATAATTATTATTGTTGACCCAAAATAAATTAGCAAACTTGCTAAGGCATTCGCTAATATTAATAAACACAAGACGGATAATAGTAGGATTCATTAAGCCCCTTAAACAATGAAATAGTTTCTAATGGGTAATCATTTATATTCTCAGTTTGAACAACTCGCATTCACTTGGATGGAAAGGCAAAAGTTGGGTGGTTCTTATTCGTCCCACCGAGCTCAATCCGAAAAGCACGTGGTTGTTTGCTCTACTACTCTCCATGCAGATACTATTATGGATTTCCTAAATGAATTCTATGCTCATCCTCTTCTTCAGGATTATTATGTTGTCCTTTTGTCGCCGATGGAACTCGATACAACCATGAGGATGATATTACAGGTATAATCATTATACTCGTATTCCCAAAATGGGAAAAAGTAAGCCCAACTATTGTTTTGAGAAACATTTCTTTATATTCATTTTTCTTTTTTGTATTATGAATATTTTGCACAGGTTGGGGCCATAACGATGGAATACATAAAAATAATATGTGTTGCAGGTTCCCATTTGGGCCCAGCGAGTTATTTATATCCAAGGATCATGTCTTAAAGACACAGACCTGATTCGTGCTCGCATGAACGAAGCCGAAGCTTGTTTTATACTTGCCGCTAGAAACTATGCCGATAAAACAGCAGCTGACGAACATACCATCCTAAGGTTAGTATTATTTGTCTGTTCTTCTGTACTGTACGAAAATGTATGACGGCAATCTAATAACTAAAACCCAACGCTGCTTTCAGGTCGTGGGCGGTTAAGGATTTTGCTCCAAATGTCCCACAATATGTTCAAATTTTCCGACCCGAGAATAAACTTCACGTGAAATTCGCGGAATTTGTTGTCTGTGAGGATGAATTTAAATATGCATTACTGGCCAACAACTGCACTTGTCCTGGAGCCTCTACCCTAGTGACCCTTCTGTTGCATACAAGCCGTGGCCAGTAAGTTTATATTGCTAACTAATTATAACATTGCAATAGTAAAGTAATATATTTCTTAATAAATTTGCTTTGCTTAAATTTATTTAATAAAAATTAAAGGGAAGGGCAACAATCTCCCGAAGAATGGCATAGACTATATGGCAAGTGTTCTGGAAACGAAATATATCATATTGTTTTGGGTGACAGCAGATTTTTTGGAGAATATGAAGGCAAGAGCTTCACTTATGCAAGCTTCCATTCCCATCGAAAGTATGTACTTTATTTTGTTGAGACTATTATTGATTCTGTTATGTATTATATGTCTATATTTCTTTATTTACTCCACTACAGATACGGTGTTGCCTTAGTAGGAGTTCGACCAGCTGAACTTCCTGAATTTTATGAAGAGACTATTCTCTTAAACCCTGGACCAAGGCACATTATGAAAAGCAGCGACACTTGTTATTACATGAGCATCACGAAGGAAGAGAATTCTGCCTTCGTTGTTTCCGATAAACAAACGGAAACAAAGTCCAACACTATTCCTAAAGACCAAACAGCTTGTAGCCTTCTCTCAAACGCAAAGAAAACTGGAGACGCAGAAGATGGCACAGCATCGCAGCAAAAAAGACCAGACGGTAGTAATGTGGCTCACTACGATCTCCCACAAGTGATTCTACAAGCTCCCGCGAGTTCCACACCAAATGTATCGCCATCACGCATCAAACCAGCTAAAACTGTTTCATCCGCTAATTTAACTGTTGCTGGCTGTGAGTGTCACAGTTAGATTAATGCATAAAGTAGACCGGATCAGATCGATTTTTATTTATAATTGTGTATGCGACCATTCGGTCTACTTTTCTGTTTTTGCTTAAGTTGCTCGATGTCTTCAAAATTTTCGTTTTTGTGTTAAAATTCAAGCACCATCGGGATCAATTGGCTGGACTGGACAGAGACAACTCGCTCATTTAAAGTTATTTGTTTTTATAACTCAGATCACAGTGGTTAAATATATTACTTAAAAAAAGCCTACTAAGCAAATGAATAATACATAAATGATTTCAAATAAAGTATAAGAAATGAATTTATATTTTTATCCTTCAATTAATATTATTTTTCATTCACTTTGATCTGAAATGTTAAAACTAGTTGAACATAAATAATATTATATTTAAAACAATCTATTTTGATCGCTGATTCCATTCAAGCAATAAAACGATATCGGCTGTAAATCGATATTATCATTGATATTATATTGTTTATATTACACTATGTATCTAATGATTATATAAAACTTTGAGTGCATGCCGAGTTCCTGTTTTGCATTGATCAATATTACTCGTTTAAATATATTTAAAGACAACTTAGACTGAATAGAATTGCTCTGCTAAATTATTTTTATGCTTAGTAATGTTACCAAGCTGCTCATATTAACTAGCCGTATTTTGTCTAGAAAATCATTTATTTTATATTAAATTAAAACGCCTCCATACCGCAGCAGCACAGTTCCAAATAGAGTTCATTTTTCATAAAAGACCACCATGTCACGTTCATGTTTTTGTCTCATGAACCAATTTATTGGATATAAAGAAATGCTACTAACTATTAAGGCCTTGATATATTTAAAAACAAAGCTTCTTTCAGCAAAAATTTCGTTTAAGAACATCGTGAGCCATATTTTTTTGTACAAATAAACAATAACAGTCAGTTAAAATGTAATTACAATTCACTATCAGTATAAGTTACAGATCAAACATGAAGTAATGCTTTAGTTTTTTAAAATTTTTCCACTTTTTAGTTTTAAACACTTTTTTATAACAAACTTATCTAGTTAAAGGTTACAATGACTTAGAACTAGTATCAAAATCTAGTTACTACTACAATTATTATAAATATAACTTCATGTATGTAGCACGACTTGGTGACGGAGCGTCAACTTCTGGATCGGATTCTCGAACATGTTTGAAGGAATCCCCAGCCACAGATAGTGCGACTGACAGTCATCTATTATTACCACGGCCTGATACTAACTTCTTAAGCCCCGATTCTCTAAGCTGCCGAAGAGGTAATAATATATTAATTTCAGCTATTTCGTGTTTTGTTTAAATTATAACAGTTGCGTGATCTCACATACTCGCTTTTCTTATAACACTGCTTATTTATATACATACAAGCAGTGTTTATATATATACAGGATCGAAAACATGTAGTAATTTATACATAAATGTTACAACAGGTAGCAGACGTCCGTCGATTTTGCCTGTACCCGACATGGTCACCAGCAGTCTCAATATAGCTTCAGACAACCAGGATGAAGAGGCAGAGGCTGATGAAAGTGAGGACGAACTTGAAGATGACGTGCCTTGGAGGTCGCCTTCTGAGAAGATTGCGTAAGACTCGATGGTTGCCAATTAGCGATCATGCACGCACGCATTTTATCATCACTGTTTTTTCAATTAAAATAGACCTAATTTGTAGATATTGTTTGTAATTTTATAATACACTTGGTTTATTGTTAGCAAAACTGACATTATAAAACTATTGCCTTATAATGTATTTGCCAATAAGGCCGTACCTTTGAATAAAAACCGTAATAGTTTTGCTAACATATTTGTTTGTCGTCAACATATTTCTGTTATTAGTAACCTAACGGCTTAGTATCTTGACGGCTTTTCAATTTTATTTCTTGTTGTTTTAGCGTGTACATTCAATCGTATAGATAAACAGATGGATCGCAACAGCATGCACTCTGCACAAGTACATCATTGTTCTACTTGTAAGTGTTTATCGAGCCTCAAAAATATCAGCTTGAAATCATCTGGTTGTAGGATTTTTTTTTAATCTTCAACAATCCACTTAGAATTATGTGTATATAATCTATACATGACAATTTTATCTATAGTAATATTTGTCTTAAATTAATTGTGTTTATACAAATGATAACGAACCCAACAGGAGAACTTTTAAGAGATTTCGATTATAATTTATAAAGTGATTTTAATTGTAAACTAATCCACAAACTCTAATAAATTTTTATTCCTTTTCTTCATACATCGATTTCTTTCATATCGTTTAAAAATGTTATCGTAATGGACTGCAAATACAAGTTTTGCATCTTACATCTGATTAACTCGCACCAAAATTCCACATTGCTAGTAAAAAAATAACATAAATTATAATGCATATATGCATGAGCTATCCACTATCCATAAACGAATTTGTTAATTCATATATTTTGCTTTACAATTTACATTATAGTTAATAAATTAGGTTTTACAAATTCAACAATATGCCTTTTTAGATTTTCAATATTGAATTCCACAAATACATTATTAAAATATATTACTAAAAACATAGAACCAATGATGTGCACTTCGCTTCTTTATAATGACACTAGAGCACGATCCCTAAATTAAGTGTAGCTGGCACAGAATGTAACCCCTCAGTGTATAGATGATCCGAGTTTGCATTGTGTTTGTATTTGTAAAACCCTGAGCCCATATGTCCCTTGGCGTTGCTGGTGCAGAGACGACGCGACTACCACCTCGCTATCCTCACTGGACGCCAGCGAAAAGCATTCAGCATGGCGTAACGACTTCAGCAGGTAAGATTTCTTCTTTCCTTGGGAAATCGATACACTTAATCCTCTTGAAAATACATTTATTATAACATAGCGACATAAATTATACTCTAAATCTTAAATCCTATACAAACTCTAGCATTTAATTTACCTGCCTGGTAATGAATGTTAGGATAATAACGCACAGTGTAACTATTTAGCACCAAAGAATTTACTAATACTTACATACAACGTAATTTCAATTTTGGAAAACTAGTAAGTATATAACCGTTTTATATTTTTTTACTATATTTGTCTCTAAAACTAGCTTTGCTTTGCCTAAAATGTATAAAATTTTAAACAGTTTAATATTATAACAATTTTATATTTGTGTTTATAATTTCAGAATTGTTAAAGGATTTCCACCAGTATCACCTTTTATCGGCGTAAGTCCTACACTGTGCTACTTGCTTAAAGAGAAAAAGCCGCTATGCTGCCTGCAGCTTGCACAAGTTTGCGAGCATTGTGCGTATCGAAACGCTAAAGAATACCAATGGCAGAATAAAACTATAATCCTGGCTGCCGATTATGCTTCGAATGGAATTTATAACTTTATAATTCCATTGCGGGCTCACTTTCGTTCCAAGACGTCGCTTAATCCAATAATTCTGCTTTTGGAACGGAGACCTCATATCGCGTTTTTAGATGCTATATCTTACTTTCCATTGGTTTATTGGATGCTTGGTTCCATTGATTGGTAATTATTGATATAGATTTTTATCATACTATTGAAATCTAGGTAATAAGTCATTGAAATCGATGCTACTTTTTAGCTTGGATGATCTCTTACGAGCCGGTATAACTCTAGCAGAAAATGTGGTGGTTGTTAATAAGGAACTGTCGAATTCAGCTGAAGAAGATAGCCTTTCAGACTGTAACACCATAGTGGCGGTCCAAACAATGTTCAAGTAAAATCTTTCTATACAATTAGAATAATATTATAAGAATTAAAACTTTTAACGGTCAAATGTAGCACGGCGATTTTATAAGTTATTCTAGCGAATTGATTTTAATTTCTTATGAAAAAAAATGCATCTTAGCGACGTCTCAAAGCTACAGCGAAGCAAAAATTACAAAGAGACTACATATCAAACTTCTTTTTCAGATTTTTCCCTTCGATTAAATCTATAACAGAACTGTCTCAGTCTTCGAACATGCGATTCATGCAATTTCGAGCACACGATAAATATGCTTTACATTTGTCTAAGATGGAAAAGGTTCGTTTGATGACATTTTTGTGCTGTAAATATTAAAAATATTATTAAAATGTTTCTAATTTTCAACTTTTACTTCAGCGCGAAAAGGAGAGAGGATCTCATATATCATATATGTTCAGATTACCTTTCGCTGCTGGCTCTGTATTCTCAGCCTCCATGTTGGATACATTACTCTACCAGGCATTTGTAAAAGATTACGTCATAACATTTGTGAGGCTCTTACTCGGCGTAGACCAAGCTCCAGGCTCGGGATTCCTAACATCAGTAAGTTCAGTTTCACGCTTCAGCGAAAATTGCCAGCGAAAATTAATACTAAAATAAGTTCGATAATTTCACAGTATATAAGAATAGCTAAGCGAAATCAATACAATCTGGGTTTAGCAATAATTGCGAGTTATATTATATATATGCGATCGGTAAAGTAATAATTGATATTAATTGTGTCTTGAAATAAACAGATGAAAATAACAAAGGAAGACATGTGGATCCGTACGTATGGGAGATTATATCAAAAGCTATGCTCAACAACCTGTGAAATTCCGATAGGCATCTATCGTACTCAGGATACAAGTCTGGCCGACCAGGCGCACCACGTGAGTATGTCGCCTCGCGGCCCGTCAGGGTGGTTCTGGCCAGGCTTCGCGGGGATGCGACCATCGCGCGCATCGGTGAGTCGGCCTCCTGTACCCCACAAATAACTTCCCTTAAATACAGTCCTTCGCCATCGTCTACCGCCATCATTAAATACAGTACACTTTATTTAATATATATTCTAAATTCTATAAACATCGAGTAGTTATCGTCCTTGGACTGTATTTCGGGCACTCCTGTTTAAATTTTCTTCTTGAGGTTTAACACAAAAATCATTATAATACATTTTAATATGATATATATACACATATGACGTCTGTAAAATTTAGTTACCCATTTATTAAATTTTCTCTTTCCAACACTATACCAGCTCTTCTTTCAACTTAAACTTCAACACGAGCTTAATTTATTCAAATGCAAACTGCTACAGCATAAAACTTCATTTTTGTGCTTTTGCGTACACACGGATCTGACAAAAGAGTGTTTTCAATAGCGGTGGCAATATTTTACACTTCTCTGGTGGTAACTCACGTAACAGTATTGATATTGGTGATAACTCGATGATCGCAATCCCGCCTATGTTGTCTCTGTAGTGTGTTTTGCATGATTTGTTAGAAACAAATAGGATATGGCTACAATATCATAACATCAAGCAATGGTCAATGAAAATTGCCAGATACATCGCAAACACCTTTCATCAGTATCCAAAAACTTGCCAGACCTTTAAAAAGAGCCTCGTGCCTTTCTATGACATTTACAAACTATGTGATATATTATATAAATAATATAACAGAGTAATAGTTAAAAGTCGTGAAAGGCACACTACTGTCTACTGCCTTAGCTTCCTTCATTCTAATTTTTACTTAAGTTATCATAAGTATTGTTATAACTTATGCATAAACTGATAATACTATTCTGCATGCATATCAAGTAGACATCACATAGCATATTCCATATATTTTCGGCTCTCTCGATATAACCAGTGCAATGTCAATGTTACATTTGAGACCTCAAATATGAAAAAAAAAGTGGAAATGACTGGGTATGCGAGCGGGCATTAGATTAGAGTTTTGTAGGCGTAGCAGAAGTGTGATAGGAATATTGCAGCAGGCTTCGGGAAATGCGGGGGTGAACGGAGACAGTGGGTCCTCGGAGAGGGGAAGGACGCGATCGCGTCGCAGCCCCACCGGTTGCTTGAGCGGATGCTACGGAGAGCGTACGCCAGCGGTAAGCCTTAACACCACTCATCAACAACGATGGTGACTGACAAAACAAGATATTGTAGCAAGATCTCCATACCAAACAAGATTTATAAAACAGAAATAAGGTTGTTGTTATTCACCAGTAGATTTATTCGTGTAAACAGTCAGAGGCAAGATTTTATTATCATTTTAATTAGAACATTCAAAGTTACGTGTTCGTAATTTTCATCTTATAGATAAGTTGCTAATTGACAACTATAGTTGGCAAAAATTAATTAGTTTTAGATTAGCTTAACTTTAGCAGCAAGCAGAGGATGTATCGATAGTGCGTAATTTGCACTTAGATAATATTTAGTTCGTGTGTTAAGTAGGTACAATCAATGAATACATACAAGATAAATGATTCTTCTCTTTTCAATATAAACTAATTGAAACATATATCTTGTAACACACTCCATCTGTTTGTGTTTAGCAATACACGAAAATTTGTAAGTACTTAAAAATTCAAACAAATATAAAGCATCGATTGCAATGGATATTTCAAAACATTCAATCGCATCAAGCCCAATGTTTAATGCTCGTAATTCCACAGTATTCAACCAGTTTGGCAGATGAAGCAAGAGACAATCATGCACAGCAAATCGAAAGAGCTGAAATTGCTAATCTTGTAAGATCTAGAATGGAATCTCTGAACTTAACTGGAATTGACTATGATGATGTTAGTGAAAAACGAAATAGCCTATCATACGTTATTATCAACCCAAGTTGTGATCTCAACTTACAGGAAGGCGATATTATGTAAGTATGTTAGGATGTATATTAAATAATTTTTTGTCATTATTTAAAACTTTTAATTATCAGATAGAAAGTCTTTTTAACTGTTATAATAACTGTTCTGTCAATTTATTTCAGATATCTTGTACGTCCTTCACCTTTCTCTGCCCAAAAGACCTTTGAGAGACATAACAGCCGACGCAAGTCAAACATCAGTTTTTGCTCAGGAGCTCTTATTCAGGCTGCTGCCGGTAGCCGACGTGGTTCTGCCCTAGCAGGACTCACCAGCCTCTCCCCTAGGGCTCCACCTCTTACCAGCACAAAAGCCAACTCACTATCCCTACCTGATAGTCCGACCATCATTACCGATTTCCGAGGACGTTCTAACTCTTTGCGTGTCGTAGATGACATTTTGCTCCGACGCTCAAACTCCTTGCGTCAAGGTCTTGGGACACCTGGAAATTCACGACGTCGAAAGAGCAGTCTTGAAGAGATTGGCATTTCTCACTTTAATTCCCTTTTACAACATCAACAACAACAACAGCAACAGAATGCAAATGCTATTAAGATAGCTCTGAATGGGAGTATTGGTCTTGAAGTTACACCTCCAGATGAGGGTCCTATGGATCGGATGGGAGGACATTTAGGTGGATATCAAGATATGGCTGCCGCATTACCACCGACAGCATCGCAATCAGGATTGCCACCAGATTTTGCTGATCCGCAGCATTTGCAGGGGACAATCGTATGATACCATCTTATGTGGGGACGACGACTTAGTTCCGTAGTCAGAAATAAGTGGACCTAAGCTGGATGAAGCTAGATCAACTTATCTCGGAACCCATTTTTAACTCGTAGCGTCTCTACTATGCACGTACTCCTAATGTTTCTACCTAAAAATTTCCAAAGAAACTTTAAAGTGAGTGAATGGATCGAAACAATACGCGGCAGTGAAATCTGTGTATTGTAAGCGGGATCAACTAGGTTTATGTAAAGGATATATGGCGTAAGGCTGTAAATAACGAGGCTTTCTCTGGTCTTAATACTTATCTTAATTGTAAATAAGAGTACGTCTAGCGATAAACTCTTACACTTTATATTTACAAAAAATTTAATGCATTTATCATCAAAATATTTAACTGAAATTGTAGTAAATATACCCTATACTTTAGATTTAGTAGACGTTATATCAATAATAAAATTTTTGTTTAGATTCCGCGTTCAAAGTATATACGTACCTACATATGTAATAGTTACATATACTTATTACTATTATTATATCATGTAACTATTTAGATTTGTTGACAGTATCAAAATAACTCAAATAGAGAAAATTACAATCAATAAAGTCATTATGACCACACATTGTTGGTTTTATTTTTAATCTTCATAATTACCTTGTACTCAATAACTTCTCTAAATACCAACTTTATATAAACATATTTATCACCTAAAGCCAAAAGAGATTTTTAAACATTCTTTACGTTGTTTGATACAATACTTCTATCCAAGTTAACATTCCTGTGTAATAGCATCTTAATAAAGAGCGTTAAATTAAAACTAATTAAATATTGACATCAGGGAAAATTCATTATGATGCGAAAAATTACTTTATATCTACGTAGAGATTAAGACGACGTTAATAATTTTCCTTTCCAATAATGTTAGCTCTTTGTTATTTTAGTATTTCAATAATGGTAAGTTTTATCTCAACAATACTTTGTAATAATAAAGTTTTTTAATATAATGTATTTTATATTTAATTGATAGAGGCTTATTTTAGTTAAATTTACTTTACAGATTATTTCGATTTACTTTATTGATTTTTCAATTTTACAAGGATTGGACAAAGTAAGTTTCTTTTTATTTTTCTATAAAAATAAAAATAAAAATATTTTTACAGGTATATGTTTGTATAACTTTCTGTATAAGTTTAAATAAAAACTACATTACCCTCTAATATTTAGTAGTATCAGCAATAAGAGTGAATTCATAATATCCTACTTTATTTTCAGATGACCAGAAACTGTGAATCAAAGGTTTATAATATTTATATACATAAGTTTAATAATTGAAATAGGTCTTGATAAAACATTTATTATCTGGAGACATTCATACATCTCTGTATCTTCATAAAGTTTTTATTTAATAAAATGAATAACAGATTCACTGATTTTAATATTTGTTCATGCGAATTTATGTATAAAAGTACAAGGGTATTGAAGGCAATAGGATTCAGATTATACGCCGTTATTAATCTAATATAAACCGTAACAACATTTCAGTGCAAGGGTAACGACTGTCAATCAAATGTGAGTATCAGAGTCCAAAACGGATAAAATGAAATTTTTTAAATTAGCGTGTTGAAGTTGGTAAAATCTTTAACGTTCAGTGAGCTCAATGTAAGTTTGCATAGTAACACTACTTACGAAGTATTATACCCGTTTCCCATTCAAAAATGTACGTTAATACAACAATGTGAAACGGTTAATGAATGAAACACTGGTTACGATGAAACTTTCACTAAGGTAACTGATCTATTGGGCCGATAATTGCACCACTGTTTGGAATTGTGTAAACATTTATGATATCTTCTGTAATTTCGGTTTTCAGTGCCATGGAAGTATGGCGACAGCAATGGTATACTTAAAACATTTTCTTATTAATATTTTTGTTTTGTTTAAATATAGTAAAACACTCTTTGAAGGACTACCTCTTGTAAATGTTTCTTATAATATTAAACATATAACGCTAAATTATTATATAGAAAATTGAGATAATTTGACACTTTAATGAGTGCAGTTAAAATAAAACGGGAAATGTACCACACATGATAAGTAAACTTCAGACATTTCAAGCCTCTTTAATAAAATATATTACGATTTATGAAAGTTATAATTAAGTTAAATGAAACATAGTAAAAAAATAATAAGTATAATGTGATTCATTTCTATGAAACGCTATCACGTTCAGTCGTATTAAAGTCCTGATTTTTTTGACAGAGTAAGGTAGAAAATTAAAAGCACCCTTTTTCCAGGCAGTGGGATTTAACTCTACAGCTTTGGTATGTTATTATTCGTAGAGACGAGCTAAATTATTATGATTTATATGAAATACGAACACATTTAAACTAACATCTATCAAAAACCTACAGTATTAAATAACATTGTGACTGTATATAATTAATTATTCTAATTTATTTTATGTTTAATCTATTGTATTCAAAAATTAAATCATTCTTTTGTACCTATTATAAAAAAAATTTAGACGTATGGCGATCTTTCAACTGTTGAGGTTTGTTCATTAAAATAAGCTTTATTTTTGTATGTATCTATGTCATCTATAACTTTGTTATTTAATTTAGTGTTACGGACCATTTTGTCAATCAATCGTAAGTAACGACATTTTCTCATTACTTAAATAATTTTAAGGATTCCAATAAATGCAATGACTTAAATAAAAGCTTAAATTAACAGCATTTTTTTCTTACAGTGCAATGGCGTTCTTAATATATGCATGTCGAAGGTATTCCGCACAGTCTATCAGTTTAATGATAAACCACCATTCTCTTCTTATTCAATGTGATGATATAAAAATACTTTTTTAATTTTTAGCATAAAGTAAAAAAAAACAAATACGTCAATATGAAAATTACACGAATATTATAACAGTATTACAATCATATTTACAGAACTTTTGGCTAATAGAAAATAAAATAACGGTATCAAATTACAAATAATACCAAATAATTTTATTGACATTGTTTTTCCAGTGTTTTGGACGGGTTTGCCATTCACAGGTACGAAGGAAGAAGTGATTTTTAGGTATTCTACACAAATGTTTGAAGTACCTTTCATCTAATAATGATGAAAAGTTGAATGATGTTTTGCAATTTATAAGACTTTACACAATTTCAGTAATTATTGGGTATTTTTAAAAACAAAATCGGAGAATGTTTATTCATTTTAATGACAACTTTCCATATAAAACTAACTTTTGAATTGTTGTATCATGCCAACTTTAATAATATAAGTATATTATTTAAAGTACTTGGTATCGATTATAAGTGATTTTATAAATTTTCATATTGTAGAAAAACAGAAAGATTTAGTTTCTTTAGAAACTTTTAGTTCCCAGCAAGTGGCTAGTGGAGTTTTCTCTACAAAATGACTTGTTGATTGCAAGAAAAAGTAAATAATTGTATATATTTTTTCGTCGTCTGAACCATTTTTTTTTTCTTTTCACTTTTTCTTATTTCTTATTTATTAAACAATCTACAAAATTTATTAAAAAGAATATTATCATCTGTCATAGTAATAGTAATATAAAATAAAGGATCAATTTAAAATCAAGATCCACCAATTGACTCTTCAATTGAAGCAATAAAATGAGATTGACGGT
This sequence comes from Danaus gilippus, assembly GCA_018231785.1. Taxonomy (NCBI): domain Eukaryota; kingdom Metazoa; phylum Arthropoda; class Insecta; order Lepidoptera; family Nymphalidae; genus Danaus; species Danaus gilippus. The sequence continues at coordinate 1,936 of DVQO01000498.1, read as the reverse complement.
TATTGTGTTTAAACGATGTACGATACTTGTGAATTGAATCTTGTTCCATATAAAATAAAATTTATATTTCATTAAGATTTAATTTATAATTTTAATTCGTCAAATGGAAAAAAACAATGTGAAACAAGAGTTCCAATGTATTTGAGGTTAAAGGGATCATCTACATATATCCCTCAGTTTTAAGCAGATTTCAAATACATTTTGACCAAAACATTTCTCAACGTACTTTAGTAATAAAAAAATTTACTTAAGTTCAGAAAATTTAGTTGTCATTCATATGAAAGTATTTTAGTTAGTATTTAAAAGTACTGTTTAATTCTAATTTTTTAAGTCAACATTTTGAATTAAATTTCAAAAACGATAAAAATAATATAAAAAAGTCATTGTATTAATTATTATTTATCTTTTTCACGAAAATATAATACAAAACAATATTTAAAACTAAAAACCCTAAATTTTATAATTGCTTCTGTTCTTTTTGAATTATGAATTAATTTATTACAGTCACAGGAACACAAAAAATTAATTTCCTTTTTTTTGTTTTCAGTGTAAAGCTTCATCATGTTTGACTTTGGTATGGTTAAATATAATTATTAGCGTAGTTTTTTTATTCCGATCCCTACTCAATTTAACTCAGTAAAAAAATCCTATTTATAGACTAATATGAAATGAATCTAGTCTAAATTCAGTGACGTTCTTGATAGAGAAAACTCATCTTGGATACATAACATAACACAACCATAAACCTACACAAAATGCTTTCCTAAGAAAAAAATCTTATACCTACACCTACATTCAAACGACATACCTACTCTTTGAGGTCAGTTAAAAATTAAAAATAATTTTGTTCGCAAGTTTGATAAAACTGGTGCGAATAATACTAAAATCTGCGACCAGTCTTCTAAAACATCCTGAGACAACTACAATTTTGATTGAAAGTCGAAATATATTGATAGTAATTATATTACATTATAAAATAAAAAAATAGTTTTTTTTATTCCACAGGGCAGTGGAATTTCAGCCATAGCCACCGTAGGTATCATTTATCAAAATACTTTTAAAATAGAGTAGTTGATAATTTTTTATCACTTTTATTTTCTAATTAGTGTGACGGGGCAAAATGTCGATCGAACGTAAGTAATTATAAATGTTTCCAATCAGAAAATGTTGAGTTTTAAATATCGGTTTAAAGTAATTCACCTTACGAAAGATTCTTCTTTTACATAGAAGCTAGTATTAATAATTAATCTAGTATTTATTCAAGCAAAAAAATAAAGGAAAAGTGCGTTATAACGACGAATTTCAGAAAAAAAATTAGTTTTTGAATTTTTTTGACATTGTTCCACCAGTTCTGAATCTGAAAAAAATCCAGAGTGTCGAGGGGTGTAAAATACATGTTTTGACAAATTTTGGTGATTGACATATTTCAAAAACCTTTAAAAAACAAGATTTTAATTTTCTTTCCTTTGTTAAAAAATGACTTTTCATTGAAAAACCACGATCATACGATTTTTTTTTTATGTTTTAGACTCCTAAGAATAAGAAAAAAAATCACCATCGATTAACTCCGAATTTCAAGTATAAAAATAAAATTAAAATAAACAAAAACAGGTTTTTTTTAAAATCTCGAACGTCGTTCGAGTTAAAGAGCTAAAAATTAGTGTGAATTATTTTTATTTGAGGCCAAATCGATCCCCTAGGTGTTGGTCAAAAAAGCCATGGGGGCAGATTTCCCATACTTATCCGACTATGCCCTTTGATATGTATGAATGTATGTTTTTCAGTGTATATTTGTGTTTATATCTTATGTTACATGGTATGCATGTATGTATAGTGTTTAAATTTTTATATATTTCTATCTTTATTAGAGTATATCTTCTGCCTGGCAATTTCCCAGCTTTAGCCAGAGTCTGCCTTACATGTTGTGAATAGTTTT
>DVQO01000497.1:0-16150 GCA_018231785.1 Danaus gilippus | reverse complement strand
GATCAAAAGAATATTTTGTTCTTAAGAATATACCACAATATACTGTAAGAGTAACAATTAATTCAATTTATATGCTTCATTTGATCGAAGCACGTCACTGTCTAACGCCCAATTGGTTTTTATGAGCATTGGGAAAGTTTACAAAAGTTGTATGATACAATGTTGTCCAAATCACAATAAGTAAATTTCCTTCCCAGTAATGTGTTGTAATCTGCCAAATCTTCTTAAACAAAACTTGCAATATTAAATTAGGCAAAAAGCATTACTATCTCAATTATCATTACGTATCAAGCTCTGAAGTGATCTTTTTTTATTCGTAAGCATTTAAATACTACCAATAAATAATAATATTAAAATAAAGTTTATCGTTACATTCTCGTATATAAAACATTCTGTTTCTGACAAATCTCAAGTTTTGCATACATTAATTGCCTACAAGAGGCGAAGAATAGTTCATTCCAATATAAAAACTTATTTTCATTATCTCTCCACAATGATCAATACTCCATGAGGTTGTTAATTTCGAGACATTTTTCAAATCAATTAAAATATCATCGAACATAGTTTCGTTTTATAAATTGAGTTAAAAAGATGCCAGAACACGTTATATTGTATGAATAGTCGAAGCCCACGGTATTATTAATGGTGTTATTCAAATCTTTTATAACATTAACTGGTGTCCTACTGTGTTGTGAACGCAAAATGTATTATAACATACAAGTATGTATGGCTTCATAAATAATAGTTGCATCCTCAACTTTTGTTACTTCATTTGGGATCTATAAATAGTATAATTGCGGAGTGTCTGCAACATATTTCATATTTCGTGTTAGAGGAATAAATGTTTCTCCAGTTATAATAATTATTATAATAGTTATATCAATCTTTGAAGTCTTTTATATAAGTTCTATGAAATTTGGAATTATTGTAAACTGTTATAAATGTTTAGATTACACTCTTTACTATTGCAATTTATATGTAGGTGTCAAATAAGTGGTAGTTAATCTTTTGACCTTGGACTATAAATCTGTTAATTAACATCAAATTTATATAACGAGTTTTATATGTTTCTTCAATAAGTTGTAAGTATATCAAAGCGTACCTCTTGGGGCGATGTCATGACTTTAGCCAATAAACTAAAGATATCAAAACATTGTGTTACGTATACGTGTTATAAAATACCGTTTAATATAATAGTCGTGGCACGCAATCCTAAATAAATAAATCATAATACATAATGATATTGACTATGGTCCAGTTTTGTTCTTCAAATCTTAGGTATAATAAATGTACAAACAAAAAATTAAATCGTTAAATTTTAAGCTGAGGACCCAATGAATACCATGGAAATAAGAATGGTGCGTTCGATAAAAAATGTTTCAGTTGACAGTAATCATATTACAACAATAATAAAATGAGGCTTACGGTCAACGCATTTCGATATCTGACACGATCGATCCTTTTCATTTGTCAGGTGACTCAGCGTTGTCGTTGACGTGACGTTCTTAAAATGCAAATTTTCGAAAAATCGAACAATATAAATCTCGATCGGTTCTCGATTTGACGGTATCGAATCATGTCTCTCCAAGCAATTGAATTCAGTCGATCACTAATCGATGTCTTGTCCGTGATAGACGCGGTCGGGGTCCGCGGCAGCAGGGTGCCGACTTACCACACAATCCATCGTTAACTTCTTTCTTCCTCTCATTAAGATTACACTTTTTATTATTAACTCTATTCACATAGAGGATAGAGTTTATAACACATTGTATGTCAGTAAATATTGTACCTTTTTGTATTTAATTTTCTACTGCACTTTTGTCAGCAATCTTAAGATCCTTGATATCAATAAATACTGTAAGACTCCTCAGTAGAATTTAAATTTCATTGCATTTATCATTGACTTACTACTATGTGAGTTTATAAGATGAATTTAACCTCATTACCTATCTTAATACAGGATTTACCCTTTCGCGCCGGCTAATCAAATGGGCATGTAAAGTCAGTAAATTATGTTGCATGGACTTTGTAATACTTATATTTCTTTAATCTTATTAAGTTAAGGTTGCTTATTTCTAATTAGCCCCCCTTGACGTTTAATACTTCTGTACGAGTAACTTAATGTGCTGTTTTTTTATTAAATTTGCTTCTACCTGCAATTAAATGTACATTTCAATGTGTGAAACCTTTGTTGTGAATTTGCGTTTTTGTATTTAGAGTTAGGTATCATAAATCATAAGGTTTTTTGTAAATTATTCTTATTGAATATTAATATAATTTCAATGGCGTCATATTTCATGTTATACTGGCAACGCAATAAAAACTTTAAAATTGATGGACCGCCGATAAGTAACCACATAATAATGACCCAATAAATGATTTGTATAAAATAAAAAAAATAAAAACGATCTTTTGTATTTATTTCCATCCAACACATATACGTTGCATGACGTAAAGTTGTGAATGCTACTTATTAAAAAATTTAGTACATAAATGTCGATACAGGATGCGACCTTGTTCACTTTGAGCTTACAATGTGTCGATGGTTGCTTTGATGACCAGCATATAGTGAAACACTCGTGCAACCCCCCACTGCCTCTCCCCAGGGGCCTTACCAGTCCGCCGAATAAAATCAAATAATGACTAATCGAATCCTCCTTATATTGCACAGTAGGTACACGTCAAATGTTATTCCCTTTAATTTTTAATACTTTTGTTTCTTCTGTTTGCATAAAATCAAATTCGTTATAGACAAAGTGATTGATATCCTTTTTTAATGGTTTGGTATTTGATTGATGTTTATTATTTCGGTAGTCGGAGTTTGAGTATCATTAGATGAGTGAGTGTCTTATAAAGAATAATGAATGTCTTGCGGTACTCAACTTAATTCGTTTGACTTGTTATTTATGATTTCAGAGATTCGAGTACCGACACTCTATTCATATCACCGCGAGATGTCTATAATTAAGACAATTTCAATCAATTTTAATTCTGGAATTTCTGTTTACATTGTTTCTTGTTTGATATCGGTCGTTATAGTTAACGATTAGGAGTTTCCCAACCATACCATAAAATACGGAGATAAATCTGGATCATTATTTAGTGAGCCATTCGATCACACAGAACCATTTAATACACGTGGTCGTGTGTTTGGAGCTAATAATCAAAACAATGTTATATATATATGAATAACCTTACAAATACATGCTTGATGTCAAGTTTCTGTACAATTCTGTTCCACATACAAAGGTGTATTAAAAACGAAATAATAAATTTTAGCAATTTTATAACTAATCATTAACGAACCGTTAGTTACATATACTGAAAATGCAATAATTTTTTTAAATACCTAGTTTAGAATAGAGAATTAATTCATAAAGATAATTGGCGTCATTAATGAACTTCAAAGTAAATTTCCTTACAATGTTTGCGCACCGAATTAATTATGCGAATATTTCATCACGGCCGGGGATTGAACCCGGAACCCGTCAAACCATTCTTCCTCACCAGACCAGGTAATATTGACTAATAGACATGTTTAATTAGTATTTTAATACACGACAAAAACTACTCTGATATTGAATAAAGTCATCAGAATATGGCGCCGGATCATAAAGTGGAACACTATTAAAGAACCTATTTATAGGTTATTATATTTTATAAACTATATTTGAAAACGATGTTCGTTGTCAATCTATCGATTTAAATGTTGTAATTTACAATTTGTTTTGGTTGCTTGCATGTTATTGTTACTCATTATTATGTTAATAAATTCCATGAATTCAATCTACTTTTGAATCTTATTAATTTGGATTTTTTGTATATAGAATAGTATTATTTATGTCAACCGTTATAGTTTCGAAGAGAATTATATAGAACCTTCATAAAACTGATAATGTTACTGAATGTGATGGAATGTTAAGTATAATTTAAAACAGTAATGAATTTAAAATAATTATCTATTTAATAAAATCATCCACAATTATAGAACAGATTCAAAAATAAATAAAACTGTATAGTACACAATGTCACCGTATTTCTGCATTATATCATATAAAAGTTATATGAAACAAACTCAACACCAAACAGTATCAAAACCTATTTGAATTGTCATAAATCTGTACCAAAAAATATTTTTGTTCTTACAAACAAAACATCTTGAAACCATTGCAGACAGTTCAGAAAAAAAACCAAATAACTATTAGGTTTTTTTTTATTAGAATGTCAAAGTGGAATGGTATTTACTTAGATAACATAATCCCAGCTAGGCAAATCTAATAATCTATTCTACTATATTATTAAACTATAAACACATCACATCTAATGAAAAATAAGCTCTAAAATATAACTAATAAATTTGAAATTCAATTTATACTAACCGGTATTTAAGATGTTTCGGATACGAAATGATGATGAGAATCAGCATGTTTGCAGCGTACTCGTACAGGAGTCGAGTTGAGGTGACAAATAGTCACCAATCGGGAAAGGTCGGAGGCGAGGCGACACATCGATATTTTTATTTGTTGCAGTCGATGACTTAATAATAGTGCTGGAATAGTCGATAGATAGACGAAGATATAATAGAAGAACAGTAATAATTGTACTTCTTTATATGTATAAAAATCTCTTCTGCAATTTTATTAACAATAGTTATAGATAATTTAGAAGAGTCTTGTCAATCTGTTAAAGTATCTCAAAAAAGAAGAAACAGTTTACATAGAGCTTTTCAAAATTAGAAAGTATCGACAAATTATTAAGTAAAGAGACATCACTAAATTCGAGATACATATCTTTTAAATGTATGCAGTCAGCAGCACATAATTCAGGATTACAAATTATTTGTTTTAGGTAGACACCAAATGTATTGGTGCGATTTCAACTTAAAAGGGTGGCGATAAATATATAAAAAAAATCTGATGAACTGCAGAGTAGAAGGTCATTGATTTTTTTGGTGACATTTTTCTTGTTTGTCTGACAAAGGATTGTAAAAAATATGTTTGTGAATACAGTCGTTGAGTGTTTATTTTGGTTTCGTATAATCTTGTTTGCTTGGCAAATGAATGATTTAAACTTTGATTATTAACATAATTTATGGTTGTTTCAAGTAGTTTATGTTATTGCTGGCTTTATGTTATGAGCTGTGATACACATTGTGACCGTCAGATTTAGATTTAGACTGTCTAGTAAATTATTTAGGCACTTAACTAGAACTTGTCAGAATACGCTGTAGTTAGACTATTAATGGTGAGATGAAAATAAATAATGAGGTCTTTAAACGATTACTATATTAAGAATGATTGTCCATTTAAATAATAAAACATAATTTTTAAGAATAAATGACGTTTTATATAAAATATTTTTTTATATAAAATGCCATAGCCATGTTCCTATTGCAGTGTTTGACTAAAATTTTAAGAATTTTTACTGTGAACCTTCATTACATAGTAAAAATTCTGAAATCGCACCTAAGCGTCCTTGTTCCTACGGGTCTGAGAATCAACCGCAAATGTACAGTAAGTTAGTGAAAGTCATTTTGATACCTCTATGTTGTAAGGGTACTTCACCCCAAATATATTTTATAACTTTGTATTTTTTATGATATAGTTTTAAACAATTATAGTTTATACATAAAGCTCAACATTTTAACGGTCATGCCACAAGACCATATCAGTAAAATGACGATAGAAAAGCCATATTGTTATTCCTGATATAAAGGGTACGAAGAGAAGATGATGGCTTGTAACTAATAGAAAAATACTCCTTGTTTTGATGTCTTATAAAAGCATTAATATATAATAAATGTAGAAGGAAGCAAATAACATATGCGAATAAAATAACAGTGGAGTGTAAGGTCGTTACTGATTATAATTTAAAACGCTTCTAAAATCTATATTGAAAAAATGAATTTATATATGTATGTATATAATTTTTATACAAAAATAAAATTTGCAGTCCTTTTACTTAGAAAGCATGATTATTCCAATGTTATCGCTAAAGAAGTGTCGCTTTTGCATTTATAAAAAAATAAACTATTAAATCTTCCGCAGAGGGATTTTTTTTATTACTATAAGCGAAATATTTAGCTTGATACTATAATTATTTAACCTAGCCTACCCTAAGAGCTGAAGGTGTTTTAATTAATCTTAAACCTTCAAAGATACATTCATTTATACATTAATATATGTAATGAAACTGAAACACTTTTAAATAAAACTAATATTTTGTAACGGATATACTATCGCGTTTTTTTATTATTGTTAACTACATACTCCCGACGTTTTTATTATTTTGCAGCAACCGTAATCATGGACAGACGAGATGAAAAACTATATTTCATGTATGAAAAAACACTTTTTATTAAACCACTATTATTTCTTTCAAACTAATTGAGATATTATTGTTAATAACTGACTATATTCTATAGCTAACTTTCTCACTATTTATACTTATAAAAATAAGTTTCAAACGAAATACGTACGAGATCATTTAATCAACCGCTTAATTGAACACAACGCATTTTTTTATCATGTCTTATTAATATAGTCATAATCTTTAAAATATACATATCAGTTATGTCTTTAAGCTACACATTTATGTTAGTACAAGACTTATATTAACATATAACAATATAATACACTAAAAAAGCGCGAGATATTTCGGCGTCGGCGCGCTTCGGTCAAAGTTGAGCGCTTGACCCCAGATGACCCCGCAAAGTTGTCTGTACCGGTATGAGTCACAGGTTGTGTCACAATCCTGAGTTATTACTTTATCATGTTTTGCGATATATTATTAATACTAAAAAATATATTATACCATCAAATATTACCTTACCTTAATTCGATAATTGAATTAAATTGTACCTTTTTGAATAACAAAACTTCAAAGTATTTACTTAATTATTATAAGACAGAAAAATAATTTAAAACTTATTCAAATAATTTTCCTACATAACAAATACTTAGGTATATCGAATGACCATTACGGGTAAATCCAATCAACATCAATCGGATAGGTTAACTGAAATTTAGAAACAAAAATGACCTGCGTTTTATAAACATCCATAAAAAGGACAAACAGACAGATTATTCAAATGAGCTGGTAATGAGCACCCTGTATATATGCACGTTATTTGGTGGAAGCCGCAGGCGAGGACGCTAAATTAAAAACACGTCAAATGTTAAATTAGACCGAGACATCTATTAAGGCGCATAAAGTTGTATGCACACTGTGATATAAATAAAAGTCAACATACTTTTTTCATATTATTGACTAATAGTAAAAGTTAATCCAGTTAAACCAAGCATAAAAAATTCGGTAATAGATTAGTTTTGGAACCAAAACAAGCTGTAATTGTTACTATGACAAATATTATCATTACTCATTATGCAGTTGTATATAAAAAGTACATTAGTAATAAATGTAGTTAATGTGAAATATTAAAATTACTTTGCTGTGAAATTATCTATCACTATTTGTGTATGTGTTTTATAATAATGTGATAAAAATGTTTCAATGCAGACACAGTTTTATCTGACTAGGTATTAAGAAACAAGAGCTGGAAGGCTTTTACTTAATTCAGGAGCACAGCGGGAGTCCCGAATCCATGGAATGGACACCGTGAAATATGGTGCGGTCCCCTCAGGGCCCGCGTGTCTCAAATTCCTATAAACTTGGAGGCAAAATTAGTTTAAATGAATCCTATTTATGAAAATCTGCTATGATTTAGCGTTAAAAGTTCGATGACTTGATTTTTATGTACATAAATCGCTTTGTCTGACCAACTAAATGAGTTTGTTATTTAATATTATAGAGTTTTCTAAGTATCGTTTTAATATTCATAATATTTCCTTTATATGTCCATTCTTATTAATTTAAAAAATATTTTTGTATTTTAAAACCCAAACAACGGACTATTACTCAATGCCAGCTATATTTTATCTACTAATATTCCAATTTTCATGCCATTATCTTTGTCGGTGTTTTGTCATCAGAAAAGTTAATTCACCATCAAAAACCGCATTCATCATTCACCCAAGTGACGTATAGAAGTAGCAAAACAAATCGAGTCCTTAGTCTGAAGGCTCATTTAAAATTTATAACTTAACAGAAAAAGTTAATTAAGTTTTAATAGAATTCAAAACGGGAGTGCTTTTGGTAGCCAAAAATAGGCGGGGATGTTATAAAACATAATTATTTTTAAGTTGTTAATGATTTTGTTTTTTATGACATCTGCTTCTGAGTAAACAATTGTTTAGGTTGAATTTGATGCCTGGATAAAATTCACCTTTACAGTCTTCGATATTTAGCTTTAAGGTACACTTTATTAAACTTTAAATTTTACTTCATTTACAGAAGTTAACTTCTTAAAAAATATTTCAAAAACTAAAAATATATGTATAGGTAAATTCTTGTCATTACAGTGACAATACTTCGTAAATTACACTGATTTTTGCCTTTGACTAAGGGTTGCCCCTTGATAATAATTATGCAATTTCTGGTGATAACAAACAAATGTATTGATATCTGAAAACAAACATCATTTTTAGTTCGTATAAACATATCTTTAGAACTGTTCGCTTATTATTTGTACCTTATAGACTGTTAGGATATACATTTACTGTTAAATATTTTGTTAATGTAATAATTTGTACCACAAGACCTCTATTATATTATGATTTAGTTAAACATGGTTTTGTCTGAATGTAACTATATCATATAATCGTAATAAGCAACCCTGGAATTGCAAAGTTATGACTCTATTCACAGCGACAATTTTTTTTCACTGAATATTTTTCACCCAAAAATTCTCCGGGTATTGATTTACTGATCGTAATTTTAACAATTGGAAGGAAATCTCTCAAAAATATTTTATGTCCGCTGACATGTGTAGCGAATCGATTTAATCTCATTATGCCGGGATTTTTTACGAGAGTTACCTAAACAGCATTTTTAATTGTTCGTTATAAATCATTACTCTTGTTACGACTCGCGTGATTTACTTACTGGTTCGACGCGTGCGCATATAATTTAAATCACCGTTTTAAGATACCATTGTCATTCTGATGGGCACAAGTTTATGCATGTTTTAATGAGGCATCCGAGATTGAATATGATTTTATCTTTTCGTAGTGAACGTTAAAAATGCTTTTTGTTTTTTGTTAAATATATTTAAAAATATTATATTAAGGACCGAACTTATATATTAAATCAGAATCCTAACTGGTATCTACATAGATATCTAAAAGGTTCTTTTTTTATTTCTTTATCAATATTACATTAACTTTTTGAAGAATGTACATATGTATATATACGCTTTATTAATGTGTATTACCTAAAATTTCTTATACCTAATAAATAACAGCTCTTACATAGTTACTTATTAGTTATTGTCTATTATTGTCTGTTATGTGAGTTCATTAAAAGTCTTTTAAAAGACAGCTAGTTTGTCATTCTTTGTTTGTCTCTAAGTTACCAGTGTTTGCTTCTCAATTTCCCACTGACACGTTGAAACAAAGAATTAATTGATGTTACAAATGATAGCTACGAAAAAATTAGTACAGAGTAGATTTGGTCAGAGAGTAACATGGAAATTTTATTCAATAAAAGTATAATGAGTAGATATAGACAGTATTTTATTTTAAATAAATTCAATGAAATAATATTTAAATAAAATGTATAAGTATTATCTGACTTTTTGGTGTCTTGTAAAGGACATTTATAAATTTTATCTATTGCTCTGTTCTTATAGTGGAAACATATTTGTGCTCATCAAATATAGCTTCAGGCGACATCCATCTCTAAAGTGTCTTCTGTGATTGCTTTCTGACTGTAATGCATATTTAAGTTTTGAGTTGACATTAGAATAATTGATGAAAGAGAAACTTTATTGCAAAATATAGTTTAAGCTATAGAGTTTTTGATAATTCTTTCTTATATTGTTAATTGAAAATGTACATTCTTCATTTAGTATGGGCTGATGTTTCATTAATATTTCGAAAGAGTAGAAAGAAATCTGGTCCAGAAACGGCCACGCTATAAGGCATTGTTATAAATACTGTTTGCTTTTAATTAACTGACAATAAACATCAGTCAGGCAGAAGACAAATAGCTTATCTCAGTGCGTGGGAAATGATTTAGTAAACTACTCAATGCAATGGCATAATTTGTACCGTTTACGAAAGATACAATGAAATATAATCGCAATAAAGCATTATATTGTTGCTGCCAATATTTAAATTTGAGTTTGACAAGTTTTATACATATAATAAACAAGCATATTCTGATAGATAGATTTACAACATATCTAGTGATGTTTGGTCTGTTTATCAGCTTCTTTTTTTTTGTAAGGATTTACAAGTTTATGTATCAGGAATTAAACGTTCTAATTTAACACGTAAAACTCTAATTTTATATCAAATCTCTCTCCATTATAAAAATGGAGAAAAACCAACGATGTCGCGAGTTATATTGAAATATTCTCAAGACATCACTCTAAAGTTGTATAATTTTTTATTGTCAACGCCGCGTAGGTAGTCAAACTATGAAATAGTGCAGAATGACTTGAGGGCATTAGTAATAGTTTTCAAAGTTACTCCCATTTTTGTTGTAAACTCTAATGTGATAGTAATAAGATCCAAATCCAAATGTGATGAATAGTGGTACAGGTCAAATCGTGCTACAGCTATTTGGTCCTCCGGTAGAAACAGCAGGGAGTACCTCCTTAATTGGAAGGGCAATATGTTACATCTTCGGCAGTGCTCCGATCTCAAACCGCAGCCTTAATTGGTCGATGAATTTTAATCTTTTATGGAATTTTATGGTCTAGATAATTAAATACGATCAGCTTTAAGTTTCTTCACATCTATCGTGTTCAGAGTAATTAGATATACAATAATCGAAAAAATAAAGTGAACGAAGAATATTAAAGAATTTTTAAGTTTAAAATAAAGATAATTAATTTAAATAATTACGTCTTGTTACAAAAGATTCATTCCAAATCGAAACAATTATATACATAATATATAATCGATTATTTCCTACGAAAGGTAATCATAATTCAATGATACCGCAACCTTCATATAATTTTTAACTTATTGTCCAAATGAAATTACAAAAACACGAAGAACGCCGGATCTCATAAACAGTCACACCCACGTGTCGACACCGGTCGTAGGTCACACAATGTACCACTAATGTTATGTATCTCTATTCAATCATACAAGCCGCTTGTCCAAATCAATCATCAATTTGAATACATTCATAGATAATGTATCGGAACGTTGAGTGACTTAATAAAAAACTCATAAGTAAAAGAAGGTCTGTAGCTTCAGCCTAGTTTTACAAAAGCTAGATCGATTTTATACCATTAAACCTTTTATATAAAAAAATATTGAAACTGAGAAATGAAAAAATAATAACAGCAAGAACTAAAGATAACGAAAATCGATGATATTTTTTTAATCAATCCCATAATCCAAAAAACATCTTAAATTCTTATAATGTCCGTACAAAAGCGGGTATAATGCAACACTTTATATTATTTATTTCTCCAGCCTCCGTTCCAAAAGATCTCATAATGCTCACATATTTGGTATCACAAAAGCGATCGCCGCCAAAAGGTGGTAATTAGTGACAGGTGCACAAATTTCAAATAAATTTTATATTTTATTAAAATTTTTTGGCTCTCACTCTATTACAAAAAACTTTTGTGCTATATTTCGTAAGTCGTAACATCCTTTGTCAAAGTCGTGTCGCTACTATTCTTGAGTACAATACAATGAAAGTGACATGTGAGAATCTGCAGTATCATGATGACCTTAACAAATTTAGGGATATTTCGAAAATACATTTTGTTTCTGCTACCCTTATATATATTTTTTGCATTCACGTTTTGTTTGGCGACTCTGAGTCTGTCTGATCCCACGCTTTCTTATAATTCGTTCCTTTTTTGCTATAGTACTAATGATTGATTAATATTTACATTAATTATTAAAATATGTAATATGTACTTGTTTTTTTTTTTGTACCTAATACTTTATTCGTATTTTAATAGTTACTTTTTGATAATTTACATGTCTGTTGGTATTGTAAGTATCCACATAATTTAAAAATGCTCACAAAGGATTTTATTTAATAATTAGACAGAAACTTTTATATTATTTTTTTATTTAAATATTAGTAGATACCTTTGAAAAATCTGACAAAGTCAAAAAGTCCTTTGATCTTTAATATTTTTATGATAATATTTTGCAAATATATGTAATGTTATTGGTAATTCCACTAATTGATATCTCACCACGAAAAACCTGTACCTCCACACATAAAACCTAATCGCCGATAAAAATTCTGAATTTAAATGGTGCATGTCGCTTTGTATATTATGCTAACGTTCTCAGTTCTGTTTTGTTGATTTCTATAAAATATTATAAATGAGACGGCTACCACTAAGATAATGTACAAAAATTATAAAAATTTGAGGTGCACGAAAGTTTTGCATTTAAAAAATTATATCGAAAATTGTCGTTCATTCTTCTTCTCATTCTTAAATTTTTATACAGAATCATAGATATAAAATTTAATACATTATATAAATATGTTTTCGCATGTCTAATATTTTGCCTGCTAAATATATTTTTGAAGTCTACAATTATTAAAAAGGTAATCCTTACTTTTGATGTGCCTTTCTATACGAGAGTATAATACAGCCTTAAATTCGTGAAGTCTAGATTTGATATATTTATTATAATATATAAATACTTTCCATTAGGCATCAAATTATGCAATATGAATCCAGAAAAATGGAATATTCTTTATAGTTTATTCACGGCTGGGGCTCAACAGGTAAGCATGAATAAATTCTGTGTCCGATGACAAAGCCCGCTCGCTGTTGGAGTGCGTTTTTCATAAAGTGTCGGTCCTGTTAAATATTTTTTATTTGACCATTTGCTACCAACTGCGTTATATGAAAAATGGATCGTAACATCGTACCCTTTTCTCGTGAGTGTGTATTTTTTCTATAAATAAATCATGTCATTAAATTTTAATAGTCACTATAGCCGAGTTAGTTAGGTCCTTTGTTGGCTCGAGATTTCGAGACGATTGTTACTATTTAATGCTATTGTAGTATTTGATGTTTAACTCAAGTAAATGCCGACTTAATTTCATTAATCGCCTCCTTTGTACGAATTAAGATTTAATTGAGTCGAACTGACTTTGTTGGCATTGTTGTATGAATGCCTTTCACTGTATAATGCTTGGAATTTGAATTATTCTTAAAGGTGTCTTAATGATGAACACATGTTTTTCGATCGCGTGCTTTACGTCTAAACCCTTTGTGCTTTTTTATGTGGTTTATTTGAATCGAAAATATTCAAGTCATCTTCGTTGGATATATTTTCTAGTTAACATTATGTATAAATCATTCAATTATATATTGAGTATATTCTTCAATGATTTGACGATATGGAGTTTAAAAATGAAAGTTAGCAAATTAGTGAGTTAATTTGTTTCAGTAGTAAGTGGTTCAGAACTTTATTCACTTTTCCTATCGATCTGTTGTGATTCGATATATGCTCAGACGCCATAAGTCATATGACACATAGTCTAGTTTGTTATTAACAGCAAATACAATTTTACTCTTTCAATATGTCATTTACACTGAAAGAAAATAAACATAAAACTGATTTAATGAGAAGTACATTTTAATAAAATATTTTGTCATACATAAGGATCTCATTAAGTTTATTTATATGTATCAAGACAATAATGTTTCCATTTGGTTGGTACTTTTTGAAGTATTAACCAAAGTTATATTTTAAATTACGTAACGATAAAATTGAAGCTTATTTAATCTAAGTATCAAAGTATATAAGTAAGATCGGTAAATAAGAAGATTTGGTCATGATATCGAATATCGACTTTTTGATAGCGCGGTGTGGGGCGGGATTGCCTGAGGCGAAGCATGTGTGGATCCGGCAGGGCAGGGGTCACGCGAATGATTTTAGTGATGTAAAAATTATCGATAACATTATCTTATCAGATTTATTGCAATCGTTCAGGCTTCAGGTCCTGCAGGGTCGAGACATGAAATTGCGTTTGTTATTCTGGAGGCGCTTTTAGATATACGCTGTTTTAATTATTACTCTTTTAATGAAAAAAATACACATCATTTAATATTTTAACCTTAGTTTTTTATTAAGACTCTTATATAACCCTCTATAAATTTAGTTCTATTTTATTCAGGACGTATTAATTTTAAATTAATGAAATAAAACTCGTAACAAAATAAATGTAAAGTATCGATACCAATACTGTTAACACAATTAGCCACACCTTGATATACCTATCACGTCATGGCAAAAATGTAATTTAATTCTACCAGTCATTCTCCAACCCACAATTCGTAAGTTTACATATAATGGACATGCAATAAGGAGTACACATAAGGAGTTTTGTGTTTTATATATAACATAGCTGGTGTATTTTTTGTAACTGTATATAAGATATTATTTACACAATTTTAAGTTTAATGTACGATAAAAATTTACAATAAAAGACATAAATAGCACTACTAATTCAACCAAAACTTCTCAAAGTAAAATATTAGGAAAGTGATAAATAATATTTGTACGAAGTAAGTTTATGTTTTGAAGAATTTTCTTGATTTATGTTTTTAAATTCCGAAATTGATTGAACTAGAATTTGTTTCAAACAGATTTTCTTACACATACATATGGTTATAACATTATTATGTAAATGGGATCACATTATATATAATCATATTATGTAATCTATGGATGACGCAGATGCAGGCCGTATGCAAATGAACAGGAAACAATGGAATTTCCTGTAACGATGATAATCTTTTAACTTTGAAAGTTTATTTATATATAGTATCTGATTTAATTTGTTCATAAGGTGTTGTACAATTTTATCGATGTTCAATCTATTTTAATACTTCAGCGCATTACTCTATTTTAAGTGTGTGGGCGAGAAACAAATGATTTTTGTTAATCAAATCATGGTTATTAAGTATGTAGATTAAACTAAATTATAAATCTTTCATTTGAATTTTATTTTTCTTTGTAAGTTCATAATTTCAGTCCAAAAAAAAAAGATATATCTTGTTTTAAGATATTTTCCCATATCATATCAGAAATTTAAGTCCACCTAGAAATAACTGAATTTTCAGGTCGCTTTAGTTTCTGGCCTAAATAAAATATAATTATAATATATTTAAATTTTCATTCCTGTAGCTTTCTCTGCACCTAATTTGTTGATAAAATTAAAAAAAGTTTACATTGATGGAGACATATGGTATATAATATTGTGCCCTTACAAGGAAAAAGTAATTGTGTATTGTTTTTACTTTATAGCCTAATTTTTAAGGTCATATTATTCTTATAGTTAGAGCAAAAAACAAAACCATACTAAACGACAATACAAAAATATTTATTACTTTGTAAAAGTCTCTAATTTGGTAAAATTTAATTAATTTCGTTTAATTTTACTTAATCGAATAACACAGAAAATTATAAAATTTTTCATTTCAAGTGTATTTTTATGTCTACAGATAGTGGTTGTAATTTTCATAATTGTCAATCTTAGTAGTCTTCAAATACTGAACGGAAAAGATATACCTATATAATTTCGAGCAAACCAAGTTTTTATTTTCCAAATATATCCCAAACAGTTATAGGGTAATGGTCTGTAATATTTGTTGGAATTTCAAGCGCAAAGTTCAACAGGGCATTGTAAAACGTTTAAAGTTTAAGCATCGCCGCTGCAAGTTAGCGATAAATTCCAATCAGCCCGTGTGAGGGCACTGGGTCTAAAGAATGTTAAGGACAAGATAAGAATTAGTAGAATCTTAATAATAAGATGTTCAAAAGACTTCTAAATATACAATATTAATTGATAGAGTGGACGTATTATTACCGAAAACTTTCCTACAAGTTACTTCAAATTATTTTGCATTATCGACCCTTAGTAGTTCATATAAACTAGGTACTACAAATATCACCCATGAATATGTGGAACAAACAGTGCTTTATTCTTTTATAAAATAAAAGTAAAAATTATTCTTGCACGCTCACTTGACCTTAAGCATTTAAAAGTAAAGCGCATATTATGAGTGGGTAATTCGTGTTAC
>DVQO01000496.1:0-16151 GCA_018231785.1 Danaus gilippus | reverse complement strand
AGTAGGGGCCTGCCCAGGTCGAGTCTCACACATCCTTTCCGGCTCCACCAAGGCCAGTTGGACGGCTCGTAAAAAGAGTTTCCCTGCGACATCAAAAAAGAGGGGGTTGTAAGCAATGAACATAAGACTGGTTACATTTCAATAGTAAGAGACTCACATCTCGTCTGCCCGTGATCACCGTTGCTGTAGAGTAACTGAAACATCGGGAGGATGTAGTTTATAGTCAAAAATAAAAAATCGCGTATTAAATCCCAAAATATTATTTTCATTAAAAAGTTTGTAACTCGTTGAATTGAAATAAAATTCTATTGACGATACTGTATATATCAAATATTATGTTAAACACAAAAAAGACAGTAGCAGAAAAAAAAATAAGGTGGTATTACAAACTTTTTCTTTACAGTGTTAGTCGTAACCCTATATTTTCCATTCGCTTTTGTTATAAATCTCTTCTTAGAGAACATCTTTAGACAGATTTATTTACAAAAGTTTTCTTTTACATGAGAAAAGTACTTTTATTTCTAGTAATTGAACCTATTCGTTATTATTTTCTTAAGATCTATAAACAGCAAAATACTTTTTTCAGAAATGCTATTATATCGAAAGATATATATTTTTATAGGAACAAATACACCTTTCTATATTTAGCGATAGTTACAAAGTAAGAATTTAAGATTTTATTAACTACTTGGGTTATAATTTTCTTTTCTTTTTGTTTGCTTGTTACTTTATCTCTTTTTATCTTAAAAAAGAAACAAAATATTACAAGGAATCGTGTTTTTCTTATATTTACAGAAGCGTTGTATATGCGTTAGTAATTTTTTGTTTATTATCATTAAGAGACATAGTGATACAGAACTAAATTGTTTCGTTGCCTAAATGATGTCATCTGTTATCATATTATCTAGATATAGTAGATCATATGTGAAAAAGAATTTGATTCAGTCAATATGATTCAATCAGGTTTCCACGCTTTGGCACATACTGAAGAGGGGTGTTTTCACAAATTCCACCAAAAAATATTGTACTACTTACTGGTAATTTTTTGGTTTAACAGATGTCAATAATAAATATCAAAATGTATAAAATTGTCCTTGAAACAAATGAAATAGTATGACCATTTTCAATCATGTAACCCGGTGATTATATTAGGTACCTACGTAAAATAATAAAATAGTTTTAGTTCTTGTAGAATACTGTTGTTATATTTTTAGGCAGGCGTTTTATAATGTCATCCACTACTTTGGTATCCATAAAGAGACGTGGAAAAATCTTATTGGTTGGCATGATTTGTAACATTGCATAAAATTAAATTTATGATGAAGAAATCCCTTTTTAATTTTAAGTTTGGCTTAACTAAAACTTAATTTAAACCGGTCGAGGCAATAGTTGATTTTGTATATTGTTAGCATTATGCATATATTTAAAGCTATCGCACTAACAATGTGATTTAAAACAGTATGGTATCTGATTTAAAACCAATTATTTAATGACTCAATTATTTTGAAGATACAACACTCCGATATCCAAATATGCTACGTATTAAACGCAACATGCTGCCATTTTGTTAGAAAATGAATAAATATATAACCTATAGAAATATATCTTTACTTACTGACTACAGAGTACTTATAAGTACATATTTTTCAATTAACACTATTAGAAAATATTTGCTTTTTCAAAATACTAAAAAAAATAAAAAAAAACGTTAAAATTATTTAACTATTTTGTAAAAACATATTTAGAAAATAACTATAATGAACAATACACTATTATTCATTTTACCATATTTGTGATTACATATTTACATTCCCTTTCCGGATGAAAACGTATTCAGCTATTTTTCATAAATAGATATGTTACTATATTGAAAGTTAAAAAGTTGTATCGATTAATTTATTTTATGGTATTTATCGTGGGTATTAACATATTAACATTACAAATAAAACAATATTATATTAAATACATATGAACATATAAAAAATCATAAATTTTACCTTTCATGTGACTTTCACCAATTATTTCAATCATAGGATAAATCATTAAGTCTGAAGTATTGCGTTCAATACCAGAGAACAATAACGCCGCAAAACTTTCCTCATGAACATATTGCTAAAAGTTTCTTTGTGTATTTGAGTAGCTATTTATTAAAGAAAAGCTATTCGGGCTTAATGAACGACAAGATTGAAGTATATTCGCTCTATTTTTATTCTTGTTCGGTTCTTGAACAAAAACGCTCAACCTTAAAAGAAGTGGAGATTCTTTAATCTTCTGAGAGCATTTTGATTATTTAACGAAGAATTTTGACAAAATTGCTTTATATTTCTGTTTAGTTTATTTTAAACAAAAAACTATATTAACTAGTAGAAACACACGTAAAAATTAAATAGAAAATTATGTTTTTTACCTATTTGTGGTATAACAATATGGATTGGATAGAATCATACACAAATTTCTTAATTATTACATTAGTCACAACCATGTTTTAAATTTTTGTTAGTTTACTATTCAAATGTAAAACATTATAGTATAAATTATACCAATTATAATAAAAATTACTATAAGAATATATCTATGTGTTCGGAACAAAATTTCTATAAGTACATTTAACAAACCATATATTATATTAAAACGAACTCTGGTAAATCAATGCTTTGGTTATGTAACATTATACTGCACGGCCACCCCTTATCGGCCCATCAGGGTAAAGAGGGAAATACTGGGGTTATAGTGGTTACCTGAACTTTTCCTTTTCCACAAAATTCGCATAACCCTATTCACATTCTCGTGGGTATTAATTTAATATCCCCAGTGTTAAAGTCATGCGTACATGATGTGTTATTTATACTATTTCAAACTATTTTTATTAATAGGGTCACAGAAATTTTATCACGCAGTAAATTGCATTTTATTACCCTTAATACACTTTGGCTAGATTATTAAGTTACTAATGTAGCAGTTTGTGGAGATAATTGAGATGTTAAGATCTATTATCACTCTAGATTTTAAAGTGCACAACTTAATTAAAATGATATATGTAGTTACATCAATAACAACCAAAATATGAACACTATGTGATATTTAAAATAAAAAAAATATTGAAACATTTCTTTTTTAAAAACAACTACGCGTACATACAAACTATTTTATTAAAGAATATTTTTATGGCGACCAAGCAAATAGTTTGAGCCTAAAAACAAAGCTTTTGTTAAAAATATTTTTCATAAGTTGAACATTAAATATGTTTTAGATTTATAATAAGAACAATACTTACATACATCATGTTTACTTTTGAGTTAAAATGCACTAACCTCAAAAATCATCGCAGATGAAAACCAACAAAAAGTCGCCGTAAGTAAAAACTCTTGATCCATATTTTATACAAAATTACCGAATACATTAAAATATTCCTACTATTATATGAATTGTTATGTGAGGTTAAAACTACAGAATGCTAAAACGACGTTAGAGATAACGTTACTGCAATTACTTTTAAGGTGAATAACTCACTGTGGTACAGACATTGAAAAGCAATTGTTTATCAAGATTGGGAAAATATTTTTTGTGTTTAGATTTTAAACCATATTTCATTCATCTTGTTTCATTTATTTTTTATGTTCTAACACATTTAAGGACAAGCTTTGAGACTCAATCTACGAAATTTTTATTACTCTAAGTAACACTACAAATGAAGTTTAGGTTTTTATTACTGTTTTAATGTACAGTATTTGTATTTAAGATTTTATTACCGTTAAATGGTTTATTTTCAATTTTTGATCATGTATTTAAAGTGCTTGTTCGTTTGTAGATATTCTAATTATAATTTGAATGGCGTAATTTGGCTGTCAATCTTTATCCAAGGCCTTTTATCTACAAACACGTGAAACAAATCTTTAAAATGAATAAAACATTAAAATGTTATTATTTCTTTAAAAATTGGCTTATATTGAGATATTGTCTGTAGCCTTGTAGTAATAGCATAATTTTGAGTTTAATCTGAAACATCTTAAATGGAATGTTAAATTTAATTAAAACTCAAATGATAATCTATTTTTTAATTTAATCGATTCAATTACTTTTCTTGACTATAATTAACACAAGCAAATATTGGTTTTCATTAAATCATTCTAATGTGTACTCAGAATAACTATTAAAGTAAAATACCTCTATGAATCGAAGAGTATGTGTCGCCCACTATCTTAATTATCTGTGTAGACATATCAACCGATTGTCTTTGATGTATATACTAATTTAAATTTAAATATCAAATTCTTATTTAATGTGCTAAATAGAGGAATAACTTAATCTGTATAGATTTGAAAGAAATATACAAGCTTTTATTAACCAAGGATTACGATATTGGAATTTTGTAATGTATGAAATTGTAAAGAACCGCTTAATC
The DNA here is from genome assembly GCA_018231785.1 of Danaus gilippus. Lineage (NCBI taxonomy): Eukaryota > Metazoa > Arthropoda > Insecta > Lepidoptera > Nymphalidae > Danaus > Danaus gilippus. The sequence goes on along the minus strand of DVQO01000496.1, from coordinate 11,749 downwards.
AACCAATTACAGTATTAATTGAAACAAATCAATGTTCAATATGGTTTGACAGTCAATAAGGCAGAAGAGCGTTTTATAAATTGCCAATTAACTAACAAAGTTTCTTACCAAAACTTATACAGCAGTTTCGTAAGTTATGGATAATTAAGAAAATATTGTATATATTCCACTTAGTCTGATCTAGAAAATCTTATTCAACAGTTTTATAGTTTGATAATAACTTCTAGTTTAATAAAGAATATCCTTTGAAAATTAACTGTTAGAGGTCGTGATTGTTATTTTTTTCATTGTTATGTTTTACAGCAGTAAAACTTCTAAGAATAAATAATGCTTGACATAAATTTCTACTGACATTATAATAGCAAAAATGTAATTTCATGTTAGTCATATGTCACATACCAAATAAAGGAGAATGTTTTAAAACAAATGTAATATAGTCAGCAAATCGAAAACCTTTTAAACTACGTTTGTAAAAAAATAACTGTAATATATTAAAGACTTGATTAAAGCGACGGCAGTATGACACAGAGTTATGTGAACTGTTCTAACGTTTTAATATAATTTATACTAAAGCAATCTTCACTGCGAAATATTTAAGATATATTATTTGTGTTTTGAATATAATTTGGAAATTTCTTCTTGAAGATAATTGTATATCTGTTTTATTCTAGTATATAAACTACATGATAATATCTTATTAAATGCTTGACATCTAGATATTAGAATATATTAACAGTTATGGGGTGAAAATTAAACCATTTATTGTTTGGTTAAAGAAATTGTAAAAAGAACTATCACATAACTTTGTGAAGGCTTGAATTTTGAATTCGATTTATTTGATAGGAGTTAAGTTACAAACTGGCTATTTACAAATGTCATCAAATATAAACCACGTCTATCTAAGTTCTTCACTAAACCCGTACGTTTCCAGGAAATTTGATCCCAGACTCGATTTATGTTTTAGTACTTGTGGTCCACATATTTCTTTGCGATTTAAAGCGTTTCTCTTTTATTTGCATTAGTAGGTACTTTTACAATAATAACGACAGTGTTTTATCATCCTTTAGATAAGAAGGTGAAGATAATTTTGAATATTTAACAAACCTTTTTTTAATTTTAATAAAACAAAATTATGGCACTTAAAACATGCAGTCATGTGTATTATACAATTTTAAATTTTTTGCAATTTTTTTTACATATATTTTATAAAATAAAGACAATTTTTGCTTACAAAATTATTATAATATAAAATGCGAAGTACATTATATACACATCATACACCAGACGAATGAACATCAAATTGTGTTAAAGGGTAACAGAAATCAGTAAACCATCAGGTTTTAAATTAAATCGTTTGTAAGACTTTATTCTCTAATCTTTTTATGACATTTCTATAGTATACCGCAATAAAAAATTTAATATAATAATAATTAATAGTAATATTCTTTGCCTCCCCTCTCTCAGACTTTTCAGATTTCTAAAAAAATAAAATAATCTGCAGATCTCACATTTTACCAATTCTTTTTTTCGTCATCAATAGCAGGTATCATAATTTTTTTAGTGAATACTTCTACTAAGCTCCCTTTACTTTTATAAGTCTGATAAAAAATAGCAAAATTATATTTTGTCGCTGAAATAGAGATGATGACATTACTTAAAATTTTGATAACATAAATTTACAAATGCATTTCGATTACAAAAACATAAACATTTTGAAAAATAAAAAATTATTAAAAACCGGAACGACTAATAGCTTCACAAAAAAGGAAGAGCATACAAATTTTTTAAACTTCAATAAATAATTGGGATACCTCAAAAAATAAATTTAGTCAGTGCTTTTTAACTTTCAGAATCGAAAACCCGATTTTAACAAAATAAACATAACTATGTGCACACCCCTGACGTCATTAGCGCAAACCGAGAGCCGTCACTAATTACAGAAGATGGATAGGGTCGTGTGGCCACATAGCAACAGTATATGGTTAGGGTGAGATCACAGTGAATACGGTTAATTTTTTTTTATTTATTAAATTTTATAAGAAACGGTGTATAATAAAACTTTGTTAACATATCATGCAAATTACTTTTAAATAAGTCTGTCACAGACTACTAAATTCCAGTTTTAGAATAAAAAATAAGTAAGCAAGAATTTTAATATGCTCTTATATAATGGTACTTTAGTTTTTTACTTCCTTAATCCATCCTTTCACGGCTGCGTGGGTCGTAATAAGTACAGTATATTTCTCTTTGGTCACATTTTAAAAATCATATCATAAAAAAGTGTCAAAACTTAGATATCGTTAACTGAATGTGTAGTGGGCTGGTTTGTCAGACATAAAGAACGAATCAGTACATGTTCTAGAACTTTAATGTCATAATAATTTCAATGTTTCTTTTATGTATTCCATCTACTTTTTATATTCTTAAATTTTTATACATTTATTTAACTTGAACGTATTAAATGTGTAAATTCTCAAATAGATATTCAAAAAATGTTTTTAACAACCTTATAACCTTTTATTTTATTTGTATCTTACATGAAATCACTTTATTACAAAATTAATTACAATATCCGTCATCTCGTTAACGTTAATTATCTTGGGAAATATAGTACCTAAACTGCATACGTACGACATGGTGTACTAAATAAATAAACGCAGTGTACTAAATACTTTATAAAACAAATAATAATAATTTAATTTACAATGAATTCGAGCAAAGTTATGAAAGTAATATATAGAATAGTAGTATTGAATTGTAGTACTAGTGAATTGTGTATAGTGGTATTTTTATAATAAGAAAGAGTTAATTCTTTACAAAAAATATTAAATATATATATATATGCATTATACATATATATATTTTATTATCTAATAATTTTACTAGTATGTGAGCCGAAATACTATAAACCTCTTGTAAAGTCATGATTCTAAAATAAACTAAACAAACCCTCCAACCATGACGACCATTGTCCGTGTTTACTGCACATTGCATTTTATGAAATTATATTTTATGAACTCGAGTTAACAATCTCTTACTTACTAGTATTCATTGAAATAAATTCAAAATATTATACATTTAAGCCACAGTTTTGAGGTAATAAACAGTTTTTTGTCTATTTATGGAGATGACAAAACCAGCAAACAAAATCATTTTAACAAATCGTCTAGTTATTTAAATGATAGTTGCGGGCAATTAGGCATTTAGAAAAGCAATGAGAAATATTATTTTGAACATATTATGAAAGAAAACTCTTTTTAAAGATATAAACCTACATACTTTATTGTTCTTATTCATAATCTATATTTTTTGCATAACATCGGAATCTAACTTCATTTTATATATATGAGCAATGTGGCAAATGAGCAGAGGGCCGGCCGGCTGGCAGACTAGATGGGCAGTAGGCACCGGCGCCCATGGAGAGCTGCAACTTCAAAGATGTTGCTAACCTTGAATTATAAGAAATAAGGAAAGGGTAGAAATAGGTAGAGGTCAGATAAGGGTGGGGACAGGAAAAGAGCAATCGGCTCTCCCACACATCGGACGAAACGAAGCCATTAAAGACTACTTCACGCCGATCTTCTGTGAGAGGGTGGTACTTCCCCGGTCGAGCCAGCTCATGTTTGAGCTGTAGTAATTTGACCACAGCTTGGCTGAACCACCGTATAAAATTTTTCAATTCCTACAGTACAGTAATTGTGAAAAACTACTACTACTCTCAAATAAAAAAAGGTTAAATAAAAAAATGGGTGCTTTAAAATGATTAAATAGAATAATTTAATATCTAAAATTAACAGTCTAAAATTTATCTTACTGAAAAAATTAAAGAAACAAATAAACTCCAATATATTCAAGTCTATTAAAAAATTTTGGTATATTTTTGGAAGCAATTAACATTAATAATGATAAAATATGAAGAAAAAAGTTTTTTTGTGTTATCTTAAAAAATGTGTTATTCGACTACTTTATATATTAAGTAGTTTGTGTATTATAATAAAATATTCCTTTTCTTTTGGTTTTCAGAAAAATATTTCTCCTTGAGTTATAGGACTTTTAGTGGCCTTGGATTATTTTCTCTTTTTTAATTTTAAAAATAATAGTCGCGGAGAAAACTATTTCAAGTTTGTTCGCCGAAATAAAGATAGAAACAATTCTATTATATTATCATTTTATTTTTCCGTCAACATCCAACAGTAAGAAATTTTAGTAGATTTTTAAAATTTTATTCTAATATTTAATTTCTGCTAAAATCTACCGATTTGTCCACATCTGAGATATGTATTATAAAACTATCGTTACAACAATCTTCTTTGTTTCTTTTATTTTTTAGGAATTATTAAAAAATAATCTTGTTTGTCGCAATTATCATAAAAAATAAAGTCCAATATTGATTACAGATATGGAAAAATAATAAAGAACCATTCAAAATTATTCCATATTGGCTACTTATAGTATGAATAAAGAAGTAAATCTTTTTTGGCACTCAATACCTCGGCATTCATAAGTCATTGTATTTCGGACTTGACGTTTTTAGAACAGCTTCTATCATATAAATAAATGTACTGGTATGTCATCGTTCATGATGGACTTACATAAAAGAATTATTAACAAAATTCACTATTGGCCACTTATAAATCAAAAAGCTTTTTTGTATATAGACTAATAATAATTTTAAATTATCAAAACAAAAAAATTGAGAAACCATTCATAACGGTTTATTTTGTAACTTTTACCATCTTTTGACATAAATGTATAATAATAAAATAGTATAAATGATACATTCCCATGTAGTTCAGACTTTTTGACATGTTTTATCTTGTAAATAAAAACAGCATTTTTACAGGTTATTTCTGTTGTTTAATAAGAAAACTTTTCACTATAAATTGCTTTTATTGTTCAGCCCCAGACCGTTCTCTACATAAAACATAGATCAAGATTTACAAGGTCTTTACAGTTAGATTTAAACTGTTGCAAAACATTTATCATTCAAGTGTTACATCTTTTATTTTGTGTTGTTTATAGTCGGAATTGAAAAACAAATAATATAAAATGAAAAATGTGTGCCCCGCATGATAATAAACTCTTATTTTTGTTATTTCTTACCAGCTTTAGACATTTTATCTGACTTTGGGTTATACAATATATGGTATCTTATCGATTATGTAATTGGCTTTAAATATATATTTAAAACGCTCTTCACAATGTCATTTTTAAATAACAAGAACAACAGTTGATATATCTCTTTCGAACGTTTCTATTCTGTTGTGTTTTAAGGCAGGAAATAAAAATCTAAAATCTACATAACAATATGAACGTAATACGAAATCAGAAATAAAAGAACAACGAGGAAATAATCGCAACAGGTAACATTTTTGAAACTGTCAATTTGGGAGATTGGATTGGTTTGTAATTTTGCGGCTTTCATGTAAATAGACAAACGAATAATACCCATTATATTGATGCAATAAAATAATATTCTTTTATTGTATACAGGATCATTATTTCGAAGAGCAGTAAAATTTTTGTAAAGAATACCATTACAACACAGAATTTTTGACATCTATAAAGAGTTGATATGTACCAAAAACATCTCCGTAATGAATGAGTTTTTTCACGGCTGTCGCTTCCCAATGGAGCCTTTTGCGTTAATGTAATTGGAATACGAGTAGAGCGTGAGTAAATTACACGATAGCTTTCTGGATGGTTACATTGTGACATTTCAATATAGATTTAAAACTACATTCTTAGATATTTTGTTATGCTTTAAATAAAATTGTTAAACATTGTATACTTCTTTGCTGTCTTACTATTGTATTGATTTATCATGAAAGAGAGAGCTAGAATATAATATTTTTACTATATATTTGTGCTGACTGTCCAAGTAAGATTATATGTAAAAGAATATTTTAGCTATTAAGATATGAAAACAAAATGACAAAACCTATTAGAGGTATTACAAAAAAAAATAAAAAATAACTTACACTATATTAGAGAAAACCAAAAACATTTAATAAAAGAATAATAACGGAAAGGTCCAATGGCAAGGAATAATAAAATTTTAATAAGAAATTACAACTTATTTTTGGTTAAATTTTTTTTTAGAATCACTTTAGTTTACACCTCACCGTGTCACAGTTTTAGATGAATTATTGTTAATGACGTTGGTACATTTGATACCGCAATGCAAGTGAAACATACATATGTCTTTTTAGATCATGGGCTATTATGATTTTCATTAGAGTGACTGATTTTAATAAAACGAAACAAGTAAATTTATTAAGATATCATATTGAATATATACGTAACAACAATAAAACAAAAATATTTTAAGGGGTCTCCAAATTGCTTTTATTATAATAACGTAATATAATTATTATTAAACCCTACTTGTTATTTATTTATAAAAATAGAAGTTATTATTCTTTAAAAAGATAAACATATATTGGAAGGCATTAATCGAAAGGTATCTTTATTTCAAAGTTATTCAAAGCTCCACAATTTGTGTACAGAAACAAAAATATTTCAGCAGAGAAATGGGTACTTACCTTTACTCGATCCAATCTTTCATCTACAAGCTATCTTACGACGAAAGATTTAAAATATGCGAAATAACTAAACTTGTTGTAGTAGGAAACATCATTGATATACAATTAGAGTTGGTTCTATTATTCTAATCAAAAATATTATTCTAACCAAAAATAAAGATGAGCACATGTTATCTCAAATACCGTGATCTAATCTTCACACTAAGTTAAAATATCTTTTGGTGTTTATTCGTAAAGATCGTGTCAAAATGAACTCTTGGAAGGTCAGTTAACACAGATGAAAAACGGAATGAAAATTACTGCCCCTGCATATGAAAGCAAAGCGAGAAAAATAACCTCCCAGTACGTGATACTATAAAAAAGAAAGGTGCTGTGAAAAATGCCTTTCTTTTGTTGGTACGGTTTTTATAAAGAAAAAAAATAAAAGGAAAAGTTATTAATCAACAAAAAACTGGGAAACATCATTAAAGACATCTGTAGCTACGTTTAATATTACGTCACGACACCCAACCGAAATTCATAAACACTCCATCAAAGTTAAAAAGTCTAAGATTTCAGTGCCTTATTACTAAGACTCAGCAAAGTTTATGAATCTATTCATTAGCTGCAGCTACATATAGCTTTGTTTGTGCGCAAGGTAGCACAAGACCTTCAAGGTACCTATAAGACATTCTATAGGTTTGACAAATTATTATTAGACATCTATTATGTCCTAGACATCAATATTGACGGAAAGATGTAATCAATTACAAAGTGCTGTCATTAATGATCACTTCAGCATTTACGAACATAAACTAACAACGTTTCTGACTTTTGGGAACTATTATATTGCATTGGGTAACCGATGCTCCTAAATACAATTTAATTCGACTACAACCTCTACAATGCCAGTCACCACATGACATTTGAACAAATAACTTACAGTCAAATATATTTTTATTTTCCTAAAAATGAAAACAATATTTCTTTTTTAATAATACACGTGGATTTGGTATTAAAAAATTTAATAACACTGCAAATTAATAGCCTTCTTTGTCTTATGGCATCTATTCCATACTTTAATCCTTACATATTTATAATGAATTTATGTTGTTCTAAAAGTTATCGAATCCTCATATCACCTAGGAACAAACTTCTGCTGATTGTTCAACTTTACTACGCCATTGTTCCTGGGCTATAGTATTCTTTTTTTAGAACTCGTACCGATAATAGGGAACTCGACATACGAGTATAAAGTAAAACTTTTAACAATACCGTGGAAAAACTATTTAGCTTGTCAAAGTAGCAGATATGATGCACATGTTTTTAAGACGACTTTAAAATACCAAGTTATAATAATTGCAGTGTACTGAACTTTAAGGGCAGATTAATAATATATAAACAGTACTTTAAAAAAAAACAATACATAAACGTAACAGCTTTCGGAAAGAATGTGTACACTGTCATGCGAAATAAAATATTATTATTTTGAACAAAATGACAAAAAAAAAACAAAAATATACTAACAAAGTAGTCGACAATAGAGCAAAATAGTCGAGAATAAAGCATCATGTTGATGGAGAAGAACCCAGAAGGCGATCAGACACTTGTGCAATGGCCTTCCCGTTCTTATAATTACTTTAAATTATTTGTACAGATTATACTAGTGTACTTTCATAAGAATTCCCCGTCAAACGACTAACTAAATATCATGTAAATAAAATCAATCTTATAATTATAAAGAATTTGAGATTTAAATTATTCTAAACAATCATTACTACCTACTACTATATACGGAATACCTTTTCTCTTTATATATATAAACAGAGAAGGTATTCTGTATCCATTAGTAAAGTTTAAACCCATTCAGAAGGAAATATGTTCACGCTTGAACAACCTAGCACCCGTACTTATAATTATTACTGATTTATTAAGCCCTTGATAAATTATTTAATATTGAAAAGTTGTTAAATAGATTAATATCGTACCATTAGCGTAGTTTATGTTACTCCACTTTTTACGTTATAAAAATTATTGGTTTCCAAATTACAGAATTTTAATGCTATATCACCAAAAATTACTCTATCAATCGTTAAATAATCGTTTGGCATGCTGGTCTCATTATAAAAATAAAAGTACTTTTGGTTTAATGTTACTTCGATATAAAAGTCTTGAGTAAACTGAATAACGATACAGTAAATCTAGATCATTAAATAAAACATAAAATTTTACGGTTAACATGAGCGGTACTTAGTACTTTTGTATTGCAAAGCTTCTCGAAAATTTGACTAACAATGTCACTAAGGAAATATTTATAACGAAGAAAAGCTGAAACAAGGAGAAAGTTCAGGAATAACGCTGCGACAATAAATTTTTAAAATAATCTTTAAAATATTTTTGGAATATAAATTGATAACCAAAATACCATAGTAAAAATATAATAGCAAAATTAAAAAAGCTTTTTTTCTAAAAACATATAGTCTTCGTATATAAATATATTTGAGCCGAGCTCACTGTTAAAAACAAATAATATTACCCATAATGTCAGAGCAAATATCTTTATTTGCGTAATTAATAACGATTAAGTGTTTTTAAAATAACTACGTATCACCTGCATAACCAATCGCGTAACCTTTGCAAGTGCAGTCACAACAATGACCCCAGTTTTGCTGACGTCATTAATTTAAAACAACTAAGTGGTATTAACCGGAACATATATAATAAATACATTTTTTAATTCTCCATAACATTTACAAGATACGTCATATACAACTTCTATTATTCTGAAAATATTTTTAGCACCTTTAATTGATAAAGTATTGATGATAAGCAGAAATCGCTGCATGGATCTAAATGAAACATAACGTTGATAGATTAAGTTCCGGAATAGTATTATTTTTGTACTGGAAAAATATACGGTTTTAGGGACTAGATTAGGTTGTTTTTAGATACTTATTTCACTTTTAAAAGGCCGAAAAAATTACTGGTATATTTTTAGTAAATGCAAAAACCATATGCAGTAAAAATTATATACGTTTTCCATAAAACTAAATTCTCTATAAAACTATAAAGACATAATCGGTATTACTATGTATTATCTTCCTTTATATATATGTACATATATGACGATGCGTCGATTTTAAATTAGTTTAATTATAACTGTTTTTATTTCTGAATTAACATTAAATTAAAGAATACGTTCTCTGTTGTTGGTATAGAATTATTATTTTTCTTAAATGTAATGATTAAGCTAGTGTAAACCGATATTGTTGAAAAATAATCATTTAACAAAGTTTCTAACAGCTAATATTATCCTTCCACAATGATAATTTTGGCATCATTTATTGAGTCTTCGGATTCAAACAGTTAATATGTAGGTAATATTAAAACACATTTTAGATATCTATAGGGTATAGAATAATCCGCGTAAATATCTAGTATTTAGCATATATTTGACTGAAAACCTTGTGCAAGTATCTATTTTATTTGACATCAAATTTTAACTGCATTCAATTATTATCGTTCACTTTCTATGTTGTTTCTGATATTAATCATTCTTGGGTATTCTTCTTCATTTATTTTTGTTAGTCGTTTTATTTTTTTTATTCTCAAATAGTATTGTTTCATCTTGCACGGATTGTATAAAAACTGATATCTAAATAGCATTTATAATAACCAATATGTACTCTTCTCCTAGGGCTACCAAAAGGACTAAGGCTGTTGCATGCAATGGCAGGATTTTTTTTGATATTTCTATCTTAAGTATTAAATTTAAATAGCTATGTTTATAAGCTGACATTACTTTATGATGCAAACAGTGCATACGATATCGAACTTATTTCTTGAATTATCAACTTTTCTTAACCAAAAGAAGATTTTTATGTTGCTGAAGATATCGTCAAAAACAATTTTTATTCTTATTTACATTCAATTTTTTTGACTGTAGTTTGCTTCGGGCCTCATTAACCCTCTGCATATGTATTGCCGAAATATCGATCTTTCACACATCGCCATGCATTTCAGTCATCAATCGGAAGTCGAATAAAATTATGGACGTTATGTTAACTCTTTCGTTAGCTGATTTAGAGGTGCAGAACAGTTTTAAGTTATAGTATATACTGACTGCGACGAAAATTTAATACAACTAAAGCCAAAATTGCAGCTGCTTAACTCGTTTCTGGACCAATAATATTATCAGGTATACTTAACCCTAACACATTCATCGCCTTTAAGAATAACGTCTTGGTTATACATGCAAGAGCTTTATCCAATATTTTTACTGGAATTTAAAGGTATATTAACAGTCAGTAAGAAATATTTTATTTATAATCTTCAGAAAATCAGGAACTTACTAATATAATATAAATTTTTAATGCTTTTACTAATCATTGGTGATCACAAAGGCCATAAGCATTTCTAAACCTTCCGATATAGAAATCTAATAGTTATCAGATTATAAGATGGAGTTATTCTATGATGAGTTACCAGGTATCGTATCTAAAAGATCAACTATCAAAAGAAAGGGATGATTCTCTTTACGAATTTCGGTGTTTAAAAAACTACATCGTGTCAAATTAGGGTTTATTTTTGAGAAAAATACGACAATCATAATAGGAATTTGTTTCTTTTACAGTTCAGAACCTTTTACATTCTGTAGCATTGATTTCACTATTTCGCATTGTGAAAAAATCTGTAAGGAGGACGGAAGAAAATTTTTCAATACAATTTCCATCTCCTTGGGGCTCGCTTAAAGAGCTAAACAATATGAAAAGCAGTCTTTGTACTTCTTCAGACTGAAATATAACTTAAAACCTCGTCACCATCAAAGACTACATGGTAACATATATTCAGATTAGTTTCTTTAACTGTCATGTAATCAGGTTTTGGTAAATAAAAGGTTTCAAACGTTTTCCCCTAACCGAAATAAATGATCATTCAAACTTTAAACTAAGCAAAGAACAACTTTTTCCCTTTTCATATAAATATTAGATTATAATAAAGTTGATGTTGGGATAGTATTCTAATTAATATATAATTCTTCAGAATTGTCACTACAAGGAAAATAATTTATTAATTTTATATCCACTCGGTTAGTGAAAATTAAAATTATCGTCATATTATAATAAAAATGAATGATTTTTTTTGACTAAGAATTAGAAAAATATTTTAGACTAGCTTTCCGCCCGCAGCTTCGTCCGCGTGGAGTCCGGTTATATCGCGTTTCC
>DVQO01000495.1:0-16164 GCA_018231785.1 Danaus gilippus | reverse complement strand
AATATTCTCGCCGACAATTCTCAACGCTCCGTGCATGGCACGCGACGGTACGGGTTGGTGACGGAACGGTCTAGTTCCTATTACGGCCATGGTATGGTACGGTATAGTGGGCAGACTCCTTTACTTGTACACACACTCACACACACACACATACATACATATATATGCAACCATACAATTCGTTGCCAAGCAACCTATGAAAGGATCGCAGGATGTTCCTCGTTATAACGAAGTCAGCTTAAACATATAAATATATATAAACATATATATAATACTCAACAAGAGGACAAAGGAATTTCTAGCTTCTAGAATACGAGATGCCTTGCATATTAATGTGTATACGTAGTATACTGCGCAGTAACAAATGTCAAAGGTCAGGTCAGAGGGGAGGGCAGTAGGTCGAGGGCGAATCTACGTGACGGTCGGTCCGGTATAATATAATTAATATATAGGGTATAAGTTATAAAATTTTCGCTGGCTGATGGACATAATTGAATCATTTACGTATAAAAAATTTCAGATTATAATGTAATTTTAAAACAAATTTTAAAAACACATCAAAAATATCAAAATAATCTATATTATTATCAAATATGTACTTTATTTGTCATGGTAGTTAATAAAATGTATGGTAATGGATATCTTTTATTTAAACTATATTTGTGTGGAGTTTTGTTTCTGGAGCTGTGATGACGTCATATGAGTTTCAAGTATCGTTTCAGGAAAATAATTTTTACAGAAGAAGGTATTCTAAAAATGCCCTTATTTATTGCCTTTTAATAATTTTGTGTAGTTATAAATAATTTATTTTTCTACATTTAGATGACTTAACCAGTTTTACTTTATTACCAATTTTAATTTAAATTCCTGTGAAATTCTTATACATAGTATATCAGTGCAATCATTATAATGATATGATATAGAAAAAAATATATGATTTATTGATTAGTTTAACAAAGAGAAAGTTACAACAACATTATTCTTTTTATTGATTTTTTATGATATAAAATTATTTTAATACGAAATTTTCAATGTAATGAAAAGCGTAATACATGTTCCGTCATGGGCACCGCGATAATTATATCATTTACTATACTTGCAAGTACTGTCAAACTGTCAAAATATGTATTTTGACAGTTATTCTGTCAAGGCGACAGTGTCGCCGAATTTCACAACTTAGTGAAGATAAATGTTTTTGAAACAAATCAACCAAATCATATTCGCAATACTGCATACAAGTACACTGAAAAATCGATTTTCACAAATGAGTACGGTATCACGAGTTGGAATTTGATGGCGGGTGTGTCATGTGATTATATGTGTGTGTGTGTGTGTGTGTGTGTGTGTATTGCTCACCCTGTTGTCCAAGGCCGCGTGGTAGACGGCCACCACCATCTTGTTGTTCGTCTCCAACAGAAGCAGTAGTTGGAATATCAACTTGTATAAACAACGACCCGTCTCCTCGGCGCTCCTTGATAGCTCCAACGTCTAACAGGAAGTATAAAAGAAAGTATTAATTTCCAGCGATATTTATACACACACATATATATTATACACTATCATCTAATACATATATATAATTTTATATACGCATTAAGTAGGTTTGAGAATCGGCTACTATCTATTTTTCATACCTCTAAGAGTTAAGGGTTGTTCACCATTATTTTTTTAATTTTTTTGTTTTTATACTTTATAAAGCGACAACCCCGACTTTTCTTTTATCACTAGCCCCTATCTTTATAATATAAGTGTTTACCTCTAACGCGTTTTCTCTCCTATCGAAGTACGTTTCCAGATGTTCGTTTATCTCCAGGGCTGCGTATCGGACCGCGTCCCTCACCCGGGAACAGTCCGCGGCCGCGGGCCCGGCCCATAGTAAGGGAGGCTCTTCTAGGGATAGGCGCTCTAATACCGCCGCTAACTCCCCACCACCACCCACCAATGACCCCTCGCCGCACACGGAAATAGTCTTCGACATCACTTCCTGTTAACAATATAATAAGCTTATAGTATCATCATCAGAGCTAAATGTTGAGCAAAGGCGTCTTCTCACATGGAGCAGGTTTAATAATTAACCATCAAGCTCGCTCAAGACGGGTTGGTGATTTCAAACTTATAATTGTAAATTATTAATCCGGGTTTCCTCACGATGTTTTCCTGCACCAGTCAGTGATGTCTAAATACTCTTAGAAAGTACATAAGACTGGGCAAAATCACATTGGTACTTGCCAGTTTTAGAACCCGCAAACTCATGAATGAGAGGCAGGCCTTTACCCATTAGGCCACCATGAATGCTTATAGTATACATCCAAACAATATTTCATTATATATGTACATATATTCGTCAATACCTTAAGCACGGTATGCAATCTGTGCACGAGCGTTATCGGTGGCAGGTGAGTAGCGTGGCGAAGTAGTGCTGCTACGGAACACCGCCACGAGTCCCTAACGCCCACGCCGACGCCTACTGCGCTCGACACGCTCACGTTGCCCACGACGCCCGGTACAGGCGTCACGTCCCCTCTCTCACCTATTGTATGATAGATTCAAGTATATCACCAATTCCTTACTGTTCTTATATGAATTTTACCATTCTACCACTTACCATCAGGGTCCCCACTAGAGGCACTGGACAGCGAGTGGGCCCTCGTCCTTAGAGCGAGTTCGTGAGCAGCGTCCCCCTCCCCCGCCTCACCGACCTCCCCGCGGCCACCGTCATCCCAGCCGACCTCCTCATCTGATGAATCCTCGTGACCCAGCTATATATTAAAAAAATCGTTAGCATACATCAATATATACATAATATAAAGTTAAAGATACTATTTATTACTTATAACGAAACATTTATGAATATTCAGTTCGACATCGCACTTGGAACAAAAATGAAATGACAATTAGTAGTGGTTTCAAAAAGAACTCTTAACTAAGAGACGTTTTTCTATATTAAGAACTAATTTAACGTATTGTATTAGTTTTAATTATTTTATATTATATTACTATTTAAAATATATTTGACAAGTTCTTTTTTAATTAATACGTTAAATGATTTTACATTTTTTATACGTATGGGTAGTTCATTATACAGTTCTGTACTTTCAAGGGTGATTATTATTTTACTTTTATTTGTATGAAACTTGGGTAAACGAGAAAACTAGCTCGACGTATGTTTATATAAAGCGTGAATTAATCGGTACCTGTTTAGCGTGGTGGTGGTGGTCGTGGTCGGGTCTGCCACGCTGGGGTGGCGGGCTACGCTCTGGAATCCCTTCGCGCTCTTCACTCAAGAGACGACGACGTACGCCCCAGTTGAAGTTGTCCGAACTCTCGCCCTACATGCAAAAAGTATAGCTTTCATAAAAAATATATAAAATATAATTCATATTTAATCTATAATTAAATAATTAAAATTTATAGCCGTATACTGAATTTGTAATATTGATGAAAATAAGATTTCATAGTAGCGTAGTTACTCGACATTACATAACATGATGACGTACATAACATATTCGTTACATAGCTATACATTATATATAAAGTACTGCTTTTAGTAAATCTATATTTGTGTTAATGTTGGGTCGAGACGGGTGGGGTGGGATGGGGAGAGCTAGCGACCTTTGGATGGGCGTGGCTTATATCCGTTGCTAGGATACAAACATCTCCCACGGGTGTGTTGCGTTTAAAAATAAATTATCAACCACGCTCTATAATGCTGACCTTTTCAAAGGATTAATATATTATATTTCAAAGGAAGTATGTGTAAAAAAGTTTATATATGTTGAAAAAAACGTTCCTTTCTAAATTTGTTGATAATTGATTTGTATTCTGACCTCGATGCTCTCGCTCTCATATTCGAGGAAGTCAAAGTCCTTGAATACTCCGAAGTGGTCCGTGGGGGGCGCGCCGGCTGAAGGCTCGTTCCCTGGGGTCCCGGAGACTTCCTCCAGAGAAGACGCCATAGACGACTCCCGCTCCAACAGCTCAGAGCTTTGGCTGAATATCACCTACACACACACACACAAACATAAATAAAAACATATATATAAAGATAAAATTTAAAACACAATGATTTTTATTTTCAGTGCTTTATTGCTGTGCTATTGTATTGATATTTTATTCATATTTCTTCTATGTCTTATAACTGAGCGTTCAACCAACATGGAAGCGATAGCACCGTCTAATAATATAATATGATCATCTACAGCTGACACTCAGCGTGTAAACCCGAAATAATGTTATTAAACTATACAATGACTATTGAGCTGGAGGAAATTATTGAATATTCTAAATTAAACTAAATCGAGACCTAACATACCTATTATAATGATATAAACACAATACAATACAATAATGATAAGCGAAGCCGTCTCATTAGGCCGCGTGTGTCCGTAGATCGTGCTTAGTATAACAAGTCTTTACCTTAGAACATAAAGTGGTAATTAAATCGTCCTACGCAGCGATGGATAGAATAGAACAGATAACTGTTATTATATAGTATTATTATGATGGTTAGTATGTTGGGGTCGATGCTTACAGATGGACTCTTGGGTAGACCGACTCTCTGGCCGCAGGTAGTCAGTAGGTTCACGAGGCACTCTCGAACACGACCCTGTTAAAAGGTATTTTATATTAAAGTTTCATCAAAATCGGATAAGTATTTTATAGGTAAGATATATGTATACCTGAGACATCCATGGCCTTTTCCAGCCTGATGCAAGCGCGTCGGCTGGTGATAGAGATAAAGATCTTCGTGGTGAGGCGACACAATGAGCGGTGGTAGACTCCGCTCCTACCACCGTCGACGCTGAACCGGATGACGAACCAGCTAAATGGAAGAATATATACCATTAGATGACACAATAACCATTAAATATAGCTTCTATTTACACTATGACGGTTAACAGTATTAAAATCTAATTTATTTTATAACAGTCTATTGTTGGACGTTCTTGTGTACTTACCTTTATCTGGTGTAGTATTAGATGCGTTGGAGAGAGAGCTTGGTCCAGTGGCTGGCTGGCTGCCGGTCTTAGGCAGATATTTGCGACCGATTACAGGAGTTTGGGATAAGTCGAATGTGAAATCCATAGTCCGACCGGGCAGTTCCTGTGACAACAAATGGACAAATATTATGGAAACATGAAAAAATAAGAACTTTTGTTTAGGTCACATAATTTTACACTGAATCACAATTTTAGAAAAATTTGTGGCTTTATATAGGTAAAATAAACAATTAAAGGTATAAAAGTGTAAATTAATATATGTAATTAGTATTAAGAATTTAATCATTATGATTGGTTATGGATAATTACTGACCTTTTTCCCGTGAAGGTCGGCGTCAAGGACGCTCGCGTGGTCCCAATGAGGTGGTACCACTAACGTCGAGCAACGAGTCACCACCAACTTCAGAATCTTCATCGCCTCCTTGTAATTGTTGCCGTCTTGCTACACATATAAAAAACAATAAATCAAGAAACATGGTAAAAATATATAATATATATGATTCTGCTTATATTTTAAAAGTCATAATTACGTCAATGAATTTGGCGACGGCTCGCAACAGGTCAGCGTGAACTGGCTGAGGTCCCAGCTCTACGTAATACAGCATACAGTGGAGAGTTGACAACACTGGTAATTGGAGACTTGGGGCGCCCTGGGGGAGAAATAAACCTATTTAGACCCATAAAGACCGAGAATAGAGTTAATGAGAACATATATATACAGACGAGTTTGAAAGTTTAGCCGTTATATAGATTTAAGTATGATTTGAAACTAAATGAGAATATTTTTATCGCATTTCTGATAGTCACCTTCTCTAAAACCTCGACGAGGAACGCCAGCATCTGCAGCGAGAGGTGTGAGTACGTGTCCCAGAGGTACTTCACCACACACTTGGTCCATTGGAAGCTTTCCTTGCTGAACGTCCTCCGCGAGTACAGCGTCATCACAGTTCCGAGATTCTCCAACTTCTTGCTCTTCTCTGACGTGAACTGTTCAAGAAAACTATCGTGTTATATAACATTCTATTTGATATTTAATTTTTGTTCTATCTCATTTTCAATACCTGTGCTATATGGCATGCTGCGCGTACGCACAGCTCGTTCGCTTCTTCGTAGTGTAGTAACATGTACGGTAGTAATGCCACTACTGTCATCGGGAAGGCGAGCGATTGCGTGGGATCAATGACTGGAAGTTCCAGTAGTGGGATCATGTCCACCAAAACTCCTACCACCGGCTCGTACGTATTGGGATGAGTGAAGCCCTGTCACAGATTATACAACGTTAAAACGGAGTTATGCTTCTTAAATACAAAATTATTTTTTGGCCACCAAGTTCAATGTGAAATATATACATATTTATTGTTTACATGATCGATATTTCATAAGTTAACTAATCCTCCTATGCTGCGAATAGTTACTACAAGATTGTATGATATATGAACCTTTAGGAGCAGCGAGTGTAGTGATGCAGGTGAATGAGTTCCGTGTGCTTGCGTTCGGTCCAGTCTCTCCCTGGCATCAGGTCTGTCCAGGGGGAGGCGCGCCATCACCCGGGACAACAGTCTCACGCCCAGGAGAAACTCGTGCTCGTAATCAGACTCCAATAGAGACGCGCCCACCCAGAACAGAGTCGCGAGGATAGTTAGCTTGTCGTCCTGGAGATAGATATGGCGGATGAATATTTGGGTACCTATGATTAAGTTTTTAGGTGAAATCAACTGGTGTAACGGAATAATAACGAATTTTCTTATAAACTACATACTCCCGACGTTTCGGTTACTTTGTACCAAACGTCTAATCATATTATTTCCATTTAAATGATCACTCGCGAAAGTCTTAGATCTCTTATAATTTTTGGATCACGAGAGAGTGACTTTTTTTCAAGTTAACAAAGAATGTTGAAAATAAAACACATTTAATGATTTTTTTGGGACTTTTTTTAAATCGAACCTGTGTCGCGGTGTCTCCGAGTAGTTTGAGTGACTGTGCTGATCTTGATCGACACAAGTTGCTGCACGTGCCTTTGCTTGCCTCACAGGGTCTTGGGCGGGTCTCTGGAATACAAACATAATATTATATATTTGACTTACAATTAGAAAAATCTTCAACAAAATGAAACTATTTATTGATATCAGTAATTTTGTCGTATATACCGTGAGTTTGTTTCTCGGCAGATGGTGGTGCGTTCTTCCTCACGCAATACGACACCGAATAGCTGGTGCTGCGAGTGTGGTTACTGACGCAACCCACACACACTCCCGGGGAGCGTTTGCCTGAGAGAAAAGATTATAAAATGAACAAAATCAAAATATACCAGAATTATGACGTCACAATGTTTATAAATACCAGCAGCGAATGCGTTTCCATTAGGTTGTTGTCCGCCATCCTTATTATTCAAGTTGGGCGTCGATTTGAAGATGTCCCTCATATAATCTAGAGGTCTGAAGTTCGATTCCAGCGAGTCAACAGCGGCTTCCAGAGTAAGAAGCAGTTCCGTCACATATCCCTGCATATCCTCACCCTGTTCAGCCACAGTTTCCACCAGACGTGATAAAATGTCCGACACCATGCGACCGGTCATCGCGACACCGATGAAACGGAATACCTGGGACATATATTTACGCTATAATATACTTTTACATAATAAAATAGCCTTCGATATTTAAAAATCATAACGCAAAGTAATATTAGGAGCAAAATAAAAGAAACATCGTACGTATTATCTATGACAATCTCATTCATACCATTCAGTAAGGAGTATCAATATACATTTTCCTAACCTGGAGGGATCTTCCAGCATAGTGTCTGGAAGGGCAGGAGAGACCGAGCTGTAGAGCTGTCTGAGCCCAGCGCTCCGAGATGAGGGCGTGAGGAAGAGACTCGCGGAATATACGCAGCACGTGACGGACCAGCGACGACATCTGGCTACAGCTACGGAGAGACCACACTACCAACAAATAATGGAAAAATTAGGATCAGTGGTGGGAATAGTCGCCTAGATTAGCAGTCACTCGTTATGAAACATTTTTACGAAGAGGTTTTACTAGTCGAAGCCCTGTTTGCATAGCTAATTTACCATTGCTCTAATAAATTCTTAAAACTAAGTTTAATTGTGTAATCGTTTTTGTTCTATAAGATCAATTTGTGAATTTATTGTGATAATTTTATTTATTTGAAGTAGTGTTAAATTTTTGTAGCTCTTTTGTTTTTTACTTTTTTTTTTCAATATATAAATATATTTTTTATAAGAAATGATGCTGGTTATATTTATTGATGTAATGGCACACCTTTAGCTGTGATATCTTCGTACTGCCATAGTGGCAGGTGTGTGGGGCGACTCGCGAGGTAGTGGACCAGAGACTTGATGGCGTCAGCCACCGGAAGCTCAGCTGGTGCTGGCTCCGGTTCCGCTTCCGGTTCCGTTTCACCCGTCACTATGACCGGAAGCGATGGGTAGTTGTCAGATTCACCTGGAATTCAATACTATGTCATGTTCCGTCCAGATTTAAGTAATAAGAACCTATTTTTATCATAATTAATTGTTAGCATCAGGATTGAAGTTGAAGCTATTTGAAGTCGAGGAATTTTTCATTGAATTTACTTGAAAACCCCAGTTATTTTAAGTGTCAGCATTATTTGATATATACTAGTGTTACCTTCCGGTGTTACTTGCGGGTCGGAGGACAAAGATCGCACATGGGGCCGTGGCGAGTGTGGACATTGCTGGGAACTGTCCAACGTACACTCCGGCTCTGTATAATATATAACAAATCAATCCAGACACTATTTACTACTTATTATATGTATTTATTTATATTAAGGAAAAAACATATAACACATAAGAATTTTAAATAAATATTCAGAGTTCAATGAACCCTATATATATATATATATATATTAACGTAACTTCCACTGTGCTGTCAATGAATAACGATTTAGCATCTGCATGGAAAAAATAAAGATTATGAGGTAAAAACAGGATTCTCTCTCCCATACAAACTTCACTGTGAATTTAGAATATAACTTTGAAACAGATTTTCAATAATTTTTTGAGAGTAAACTTTTTAAATAGCGAGTCTTTGAATCGGTCACAACGTATTAATAATTCTCACTGTACTATTAGTTTTGCGTATAAATATTAAACAGCTGTTTTATCTCTTAAGCTGTTTATGTAAATAGACGTGCTTAAACGAGTTCAGATGATAAGCGAGATGATTAAACGTGGATCCCATGAGTTCATATCGACTAGCACTTATTCTTAGTACTGGGAAAACTGTGAACATTTGTTATAATCTTGTTTCTTAATCTCGATAGATGATCTATATAGATGTAAATAAAACAAAAGAAACGTTTAATTCTAGATATAATAATATATTCTATGACATCTTTAATTCGTGACAGATTCGATAGTTCAGCTTTAATAATTATATTTAAAACACCTTGTTCAGAATGGGTTAGGCATTTTTGAGGGATGAATTTTATTTTCATTTTTGATCTATCCAACATTTCTTTGAAATTTTATTTGCAACCTAATAAGAGCTTCCGACATGTTTTTCCATCATTTAAGAAAGTATTAGCTATGTTGTCTTACCTGTGAAGTTGTGCAGCACTAACGGCAGCGGCGGCGGCGGCAGGCCTAGGCCGAGCTGTGCCGATCGTGCGGCCAGGAGCACCCTGGCTACCGTCAGGTGGTCGTGGTGAGCCGCCACAGCCACTAATAGGTTCAACAGCAACTGACGACAGTGCTGGTGGACTATCCACCTAAACGACAATATTTATCATGTTATTTACACATGGCCAGAGTTATAGTTATAGGTAAAGGTAAATCTTTTAGCAGTTTCGAGTATAGCATATAAAATTTTCGATATCCCATGATACTACTGTATATTGTTATCAAGTATTGAATTTTAATCAAAATTTCAAATACGCAAAAATAAGAACTGGCAGGATACAAATAAGGAAAAAGATACGATGACATGAGGTGATGATTTTAATATCTTTCATCATCTTTTCATCAGTACCTGTTGTGATCCATCCCAAGGAAGACGATATGCATCATGAGTGGTACGTGGATCGACCAATCCAAATCCACACCGTCCAACACCACATCACACAACAGCATCACGGCGACGTTGCAACTACAACAGACGAACAACACTAGATCCAAGAACTGTTGTTACATAATATATATATATTTGGGCATAAAGCTTTTATTTTAGTTTGACTCAATTCCAATCTCTTGACATTCAAATCAAGCTGTCTTGTTGAGTACAAACCGATGGAATCCAGAGACGGGTTGATTCGTATCTGGCAGGTATTCAGTGAGGAGGGCGAAGAACCCTCCATATTCTGGCATCGGCAGCGGTCGAGGCTGAGGATGAACCCTCTCCTGAGGTGTTCCAGGCGTTGAGGTCAATGCACTCTCAACGCACAAACCGGTCTATGGAACACAGATATTAGTTAATAATTAATCTATTATTAGCAAGTCCCAGGCACTGTTGAAGCTCTTCTCCCTATAACGATGGACAAACATTGGCACGATGAATAAATTGAATTTTACACTGTTAATTATCTCAGCATCAGATGGATGATCCAGGAGTTAATGGTTGATTTGAATAAAAAAACTCATTCGTAATTATCTTTATTATAATCCGTTCTTGTTCTGTTTCATAATAGGTTGAAGACGAACAAAAACTACTACTTTTTAAACTTCATGGCAGCTGTATTGAATGCAGTTTTTTTTAGAAGAATATATGTAGCAGATACAAAACATTAAACTGTTGTAACATTCAATGTTTAGTACTAATTGATAATTTAATTATATGATAATCAAAAATCATTCCACGTATTAATTCTCATGTAAAGATCATACAAGCACGCGTAGGACAACCCTTTAATTAAATACCAGGAATAGATTACATCATTTCATATAAGAGATGATACTCTTATTGTTGGACCTATATTAACTAATTATAGCTAATAACAACTGCAAGGTCATTGACTTATAGATGAAAAAAACTGCATCAAAATCAGTCGATCTTTTTGAGAGCTACAATGCGACACACATACACAGACATCCACATTTTACTTAAAACACGCCTCATTTTGCATCGGGTATTAAATAGAGCAATTAACATATTTCTTATTACGTATTCATTAATTTAGGTAGGTACTATATATATATAATCAACAACATCATGTCCTATAATATTAATGATCCAAACAAAAATAATCATTAAAGTAACGCGACATAAACAATAATATGCCGTGCATCGTTTTCCTGTCACTGATAACTGATGACGAGCTTATTTCCATAGCGGATGCATTCGAAGTTGTTACAACTTCCCAACACACAGTACCTATGAATATTTCGAATTCAACCAACACAGCTTTGAAAGAGGCTTAAACAAAATTGGTTTCAGTGTAATTAAAATAGTAATCCCTTCAGACAACTGCAGCCGCTGAATAAATATATTAAAACTGAAATTATAAGCGCGGCTTAGAGACGAATCTAACTTGCGAGATGGCTAGACTGACATATGTACATTACTAATGAATATTAAATAATAAATATTATAAACTAGTTTTTTCTCGCGACTTCGTCCGTGTTAGTTTCGGAATTAGTAATATATGTTTAGCTGACCGGGAGAACTCTATTCCGCTCTCTATTCCGTAAATATTCAGATATTGGAGTTCATTAAGTTTTTTTCTGTTTTGAACAGAATTAAATATCCTATGTCCGTCTCCCGGTTCTAAGCTATCTCTCCGTCAATTTTAATCCATATCTGTACAGCCGTTCTTGAGTTATAAATAGTGTAACTAACACAACTTTCTTATATACATATATGTACATATATATAAATACCATGTACCATATTACAAATAGTATATAGTGATCAGATTTAGTTTCGTCCCACGCTGATACAACCGCCACCTGTTGAAATCCTTCCTGACATATAGGTGGTGAGTTCATGTTAATACTGACCGGTGTCGCGTCTCCATCGCTGGCTGGAGCCTGTTCCTCTTCAGCGGGCGGAGTAACGCACGGTGGAGCTGATGCACGTTTGTCGCCACGTGGAAGATCCTTCGAGCTGCTGGTCAGAAAAACTTGAAGTATACCATGTGAGTATACAACCTATAGATCCTGTACTTAAATCTAACAGCGATAATACTTAAATCAAATGAATAATAAGTTTAATCCGATTGCTATTATAATGTAGGAATGGATCAATTCAATGTTTTCCGACATCTTTGTTATATTCTGTTCGTTTCCATCAAACAAGTAAACACAATTCGGTGTTGTGTCGTGAAGGCAATCACTTAAGACGCGCCCTCACACGATCAATCACCGGGCCTTTTGTGCCTACAATCTACAGCTTGATGCAAATTATAATAATAATGACATATTAATATTGATCACACGAAAATCTGTCTGGGATTGAGATGTATATGAATCCAAAAAACATATGTAAAATATGTTCAATTCAAAATTTGCTTCCACAGTACAAATAATTTATAATTTTTACCTAATATAATAGTCTATATTTCTTTAGAGTAATTCTTTTCTATATGTCTTTCACTCCCACGTAATTTCCATACACTATGTCATTCAATGGCTACAGTGTTGCTGAAGCATTCATTTTGTATTAAACAACATACGTATTTAACGAAGTTATCTTTACAAAAAACATTCAACAGTGTAAATGCACAAACGTCGCAGCTTCATATTGAAAGTTATTAAAACGTGTTGTATAGACTCATTTTTATACTAGCATAGTTCAATGAGAGGATTATAAGAGCAAGCTTCTTATAAATTGTTATTTTTTTTCAAGTTAAATAGAAAACTAAAATACTTATTTCACTGTAGGAGGTTATTGTTGGATGTTATTATTCTTATAAATATAACGAACTTATACCACTCCGACTACTTCAAGTGTTATTCTCATGAAATACCAATTAGTAGAAGACTAGTGTGTGGAAATTTTTTATAATACCACCTACATTTCTCAGAATAAGAAAATCAATAAATAGTCTCGAAGGCTATGGGTTTAAAATAGGTAAAATACTATTTTAATTTATAAAATTTTCTATGATATTTTTTGTAGGTTTTCATTTATTGGTCATAATATATTCATGATAATTAAAACCATACAGAATCTCTTGGTAGTTATTAAAATTAAATCTCGAATGATAAATGTAACAAAGTGTTATTTTTTTTCCTGCCCTGATCCCACTTCATGTAGGGTCGGTACAACATGGTCTTCTATTCCACAGAACATGTTGTAAATAGTTTTGACTAATTGTTTTTTACGACCGACCGCCTGTCTGACATCAACCCTCTTTGGGGAATGCATTAATATGTGGATTATAAATAATCCCGAACAGAAAAATCTGACTTTACATATGAGCTACGTTAGGGTAACGTGTTGGACCCTTTACACTTTGTCTATCATAGGAACTGATGAAACGTAATTGATAAAAAAACTTGTACGTATTGCGACTATTATCAAGTAAATAATATAAAAGTATTACGTCTACCACAATATTATGTGCTGTACGGAATAGATACAAGTATGAACACCTTCGTATTCCATACGAAACACTTTCAGTTTAGCGTATGTTAAAACTATATTTTTTTCGGACATATTGTATCATTGGTTATGGAGGTAACAATTCTATTTAACTTAACAAAACTATTAATATATTGTTTCATAGTAATAATGAATATATCATAATAATATTTTAATATAACAGCTAACAATAATCTGACCGACCTGTATAGTGTATTTACGGTTTGCAAACAAACCCCTTATTGCCATCCACCATTGACTCCCATCAAACTACCAAATGACCTGCATCGTCTTGTTTTATTTTGTATACCAATACAAATATATACCAACATACATATATATATATATACATAGAAGTAACAAATAATATATATTAATGTACATACACATAGTATAATGATATATTGAATTTAAAATAACTAATTTTCAGTTTCAATACAATTTCAATATAATCCCTCTTCATGATAAACACGTTTAGTGGTAATCCAATTAAACTGTTTTTCGATGAAAAATATCGTGTAACTGAGCATTTCCTTTAAATTATTGAATTTAATACATATAGCAAATAATTTTGTTTTGAAATCAATAATTATTTTTTAAGTTTAGTTAATGTAAGGCTGGCTGTAAACGAGTTTAATTAAGGCTCGTTACTCACGATACTTTAGCTGGATCCTCTCCGCTGTGTCGCTTTGTGTGTATGGTGCCTTTTTCTACTGGCGCCAAGTCCCCGGTACGACCTGTGGCGTCCTGTGATACAAAACATGTAATAATCAATGTCGAATATATTAACTAGCTTTTGTCCGAGACTTTTTCCGCGTTAGTTTTATATTTAGCTCACCAGCCGAACTTTTTCAATTTACAGCAAACACATAAACAGTTGTCTGATTTTATTTGTATTTTTTTTGGTCAAACGAATTCAAAAGTATCGTTCGTCCGTCTCCTGGTTCTGAGCTATCTCTCCACCAATTTCCAATCATATCCTTACATCCGTTTTTGAGTTATAAATAGTGTAATAAACACGACTTTCTTTTATATATATGTATATATAAATATTTAACAGTAGTAAATTTCATTCTGTCCGTATGTTTTACCTGTGACCCCGTGCCGGGTCCATCGCTGTGGCCAGACGTAGCCTTCCTCATGGACGTGAGCCTGTAGAAGGGCGGCGTCTCTGTTCTTTCTATGAGACAGTTGAGAGTTTCCACTGTCTGCAGTTCCGTCATCATCTCGTCCAGAAGACGTTCAGGACGAGATCTCGCCAGGTAAAGAACGACACGTTTCGCCTTCAGATCAATAACATTTATTATAACATGTTATTAAACTATATTCAAATACATCATTTTCAGAACAACCTATATAATTTGATACGTACGTATGGCAGTAATTCATTGGGAGCCATTCCGGAGACGATGATGAGATATCTGATGATGACCTTGAGGTTATTCGGCCAGCAGGCGCATAACGTCGACCACAACTCTTCAATCTCCTTAGGATGATTGTCAGAGAACTGTACCGCAAAAATATTATACATAAATGCAACGAATCCTCTATCGCGTTATATCGCGTTTCCAAGAGAACCTTTCAAAAGTCTGTATTAAAAACTATCCTATGTTCTTTGTCAAGGTCAACTCCACCTCTGTACCAAATTTCATTAAAATCAGTTCAGTATTTTAGGCGTGAAAGCGTAACAGACAGACAGAGTTACTTTCTCATTTATAATATTAGTAGGAATTATCATACAAGAAAAGAACCACAAGCAATATATCTGCAGTGGACATAGAAACGAGAAATGACATCAAACGTATTAAAATAAATTTGTGGTAGCGTCTGATTGAAAATATATGATTAAAAATAAACGTATGAAAAATAAATGAACATATAGAATGGCTCTCACCACATCAAAGTTCTAAGGACATACAAATAGAGACGTTCAATTGAGTAGAAATTGTATCGTTATTGGTTAGACTCGGTTTTCATTTGAAATGACAACCGTTCAAGATTTATTACTATATTATTATTTTACGATTATTTTAAAGATAACAAAAGTTCTTAAATCCTTCAGAGCATCATACTGTTATGTTTGTCTAAATAAAAAAATATTCTATCAATTTTAATTTATATGGGAAATAATGAATTTCGTTTGAAAATTGTTTCTCTTATTGTTTGATAGCAATCAGCTGTATATATTCAACTGTATCAAAAACACACGTATT
Organism: Danaus gilippus; assembly: GCA_018231785.1. Taxonomy (NCBI): domain Eukaryota; kingdom Metazoa; phylum Arthropoda; class Insecta; order Lepidoptera; family Nymphalidae; genus Danaus; species Danaus gilippus. The sequence continues at coordinate 384 of DVQO01000495.1, read as the reverse complement.
CGTGTATTGTAAATGAAAAAAAACTATTATGTTTCTACTCCATTTAAAAGATTTTTTTTCTATACCCGCGTGTATTAGTTGGAGCAAGTTTTGTATAACCTTGGCCGTACTGTATTTTAAAAATCAAAATATTTGTTGTCCACTTCAATGGGAACCCTGTTTACAATGCAATGCCTATACGAGACGTTCCAACTTATGGTGGAAAACGAAAAATCATTTTTCAATTAGTTTTATATTAAACTAGCAAACCTGGCGAACTCCGTTTCGCCACCAGAAGGCTTTTATATAACATTTTGTTTGGAGATTAAAAGATGAAGAAGATCTCTTGTCAAATATCTAATTGTCATCATTACGTCATTACATATCTGTCATTATACGTCAATT
>DVQO01000494.1:0-16179 GCA_018231785.1 Danaus gilippus | reverse complement strand
TGAGAGAAGTTCAGTGACATACACACGCACAGAAGAATTATATATATATAAAGATGTATATTAAAATATTCCTTAATTTGATTTTAAATACGTATTGAAAAAATAATAACATTATTCAGATACTAACAAGGAATCTTAACGTATCTGAATTATCTGTAAGTCGTTCTGAAGCTATTGTGTACAGAGTAACAGATGTCGCGTTTTCTTTATATAAATGTTGGATGGAAAAAAAATATATCCGCGGATGATCGATATCGGGATCGGGTCTGGTGTGAGACCACGCCTTCATTTCACACGAGAGGTGATGATTGGCCGAGCTGAACACTCACACCACGGGAACATCAAGATGCTACAGCTTTTGGGGCTAGGAGCGACCGGATTCTTGTTATTTTTATTCTATTTCCGTTATCGTCTTTTGTTATTGCTCATGAATTTCAAATCATACCCGTGCTGGGATGACGTGTATGTGAATGTATGTATTAGGTAACGTTAAGAATTGTATCACTAGGTTTTTATGGACACATTTATATAAAAAAAATAATAATAAAAATAAACTTTATTGACTCAAGGTTTACATAACAAACAAGTTGCAAGGGCCCCTGTACTAGGTGCAAACCCGTATTACTGGGTGCCCCGCTCATCCACCAAGACAACTAGAAACTCAACAATGATTTTGTTACACAGATTTATAGTAATATCATATTAAGCAGTGTAACCAATTTTATAAAATAACTAGAAAAGTGGAAATCAGTAGTTATCACAGTTGAAACTAAACAGATGTATCTAAAGGTAACAATATTATTACTTTTCAAAAAATTATAAAGTTTTTTTATTTAGGTTTCATTCGCACTGGAATCATAGATAATTTAGCTAGCATCAACGACTTTATTTATACGACAAATAATCTCGAGAACCGTGTGGAGAAAACACTAAGGAATAAAGGCGTTTATTTAATAATTATAATATTAAGACTTGTTTCACTTATATATGTATATATGTGGAATATATGTATATATGTGGAATATATTATATACATGTATTTAAAACAATAAAATTATATAATATGTAAAATAACATATATTATGTATTATGTTTTATTTTGACGCTTTATATTTAGTTGTTATGTTATCATATAAAGTAAGTTGCATGGTAGATATATGGTATATAGGTATTCGTGAGCGGATCACGGCGTAACTATTGGATAGATTACATAAATATTTTTTGTCTTTTTATACATATGACATTTGTCTAAAGAAAATGTCATCTTCGTTTAATATAAAGGTTTAAGAATTTATAATTTTATAAGCATTACATGGTTAGAAATATGTGTTACCTTGCACAAAAATAGTGTTGTTGAATATAAAATGATATAGACAAAGTCGCGGTTATCAGGTAGTTATAAAAATGTGTTGAATTCCAGAAATACAATTAAGAATTCACCGACTAAGGTACATATGTTATAAATTAATAAAATTTTTCTTTATTTGATATATCGGGATAAAAAAAAATTTTTTTACTCACTTATCAGATTACTAAAAAAATTATAGTTATAAAGAGGAAGAACAAAATAAATCGTTTGTCTCAAATAAAAATAGGTGTCACCAAATCACAGACAGCATAAACAAATCGTATATTAAACAAAGCATAAATTGACCTCACATATATTTTGTAATCAATAGAAGCAATCAAACAGACAAAACATCACACAACTGGCTGCCGTTGACGCGAGTAACAAAAAAACAAACACTTGAAATCCAATGCCGGCCTTACAATAAGGCAGATGCGCATACGCATTGAACAATGGTACATTTGTAAGCATTTGTAATACATCTAATTTTACAGCGCAAAACCATTGTATAATGCTTGTTGCGTTTTGTTAGCGTCCTGATCGACGTATCTGATAATTTGAATATGGTAAGGCATCCAGGCGTGCGGAGTGGTTGCAACTTATGAATAGATTCGACCGTTTTTCTCATGTATGTTGTAATTATGATTATTTCGGTTATGATTTTTGATATATTTCTACTTATTCTATATTATTATAATACTTATTTTGTAAATGCGAATACTATTTATGGGTTTTGTTATTTTTAGTATATGTACAAACCTAAGTTAGCTTAGGAAGCAGGTATTAATTGTGTTTAATTTTATAAGCCTGAATTAGATACTGATTTTTAACTGAGAAGACTATTTTTACTTTTAAAATAGCTTGAAGTATTTTCATATAACTCACCGTGAATAGGTCTGATGAATGTTATTTCACATGAGTTCTCGTCTTTCCGAGTAGTGGCAATGAAGTCCTCAGCGCCTTGAATATCCTTTAATTGTGGATTTCTGGAGTACAAATCTTTTGCTCTCTCTTTTCTAATGCGTTCTGAAATAAAATTTAAATTTTACGTAAAAGTCGCATTTGAGCTGCATTACAAGAAATATAAAATATACCTACCAGGATTAATAATGAGTAGTATAATAAAAACAATTCTTAATTTATATATGTACAAATATAAGTCATAAACCTACTCGGAAAGTAAACCTTGTGCACAAGTACTAACTTCTTTAGTATTGTGTTAAAATATTTTAGTTAACGAAGCTGTTTTAAAAAATTGTTGATATCAAAAGTTACGGTTCACGTCTACGACAAAAACTTTTAACGAACGACTCTACGTATGCCTTATTTTCAAGTGAAAGTTATTTCCTTTTGACGTACAATTTTGAATACAAATTAATAAAATTTTTGCTATTATACGTTTTTATTGTAGGCGCACTTAGTTTTGGACTGCGTATCTAATTGCTTTCGACGCTAGAACATAGAATGATGAATAAAAATAAAAAAAACGTCATATTTCCTAAAGCCGGCCAGCCGACGGAAACTGCTAACCCCTCCTTTAACAAAGAGCTGTAAAGTCTCTGCAATTTGTACCCTCTTAGCATCTACCTATATACTTATCGATTTATCGCAAACACAAGTTCGTGTTTTAAAAAGTCAAGTCTTCGTTTGGTATTCGATTTTGATATTTATATAAAGCGGCTAAGCTTTATATTCGTTCGGTGTTTTTGCGGTCTATAAGCCTCTCCGTTTCGGGAGGCGTGTGTAAAAATGCCGTCTTGTAGGCATGCCGCCCCTCGGCCAGGCGACATTTTTACGAGAGGTGGGGTGAAGCCACCCGGACTCTCTCGTCATTTCGTTGTCATCCAGGGCTCCTTTTTGCGCGGTCACGGCGCGAGCGTCGGCGACAATACTGTTCAGTATTTTTATTCTTTTCGAAAAGAAAATGCGAAAAAAAATACCGCAGAAAATCATGAACAATGGCGCCCTTGGGCGAGATTACCGCCATCAGAAAATGAATGCTTTGTTAGATCCGTCCACTGGGATGTTTTCAGTTGTTACATTAGACTTGTCATTTCCATTAGAGGGCTGAGCCGACGCGAGATGTCGCCGAACCCGCCTACGTCTTTATTTGCGTTTCAATTATGAAAGTGCCTTGTTAGAATCAATTTTGAAAAAAATATACAGACAGTTCCACTTATACAAATTAATATGAAACATTACATTTCTCATTGAATGCGCAACTTGAATGAAATGTCAAGGCTTTTGAAGCTATATTCTAAACTAGTTAATTTACAATATTATATATAAATTGTGTTGCTCGTCCATCATAAATGTAATATGTAAAACGAAAGAAAATTACTACAACAGCAAGTTATATGTAAAATTTTAATTGGTTGGTTTCATACTTTACCTACGGTTTTAACTGGAGACTAACGTTCTGAAATCTAACTTATATATGATTGAGAGCGACGGAAAAAAAGTTAAAAGTATCTATGTACCTCGGCTTGTAAGAAAAGTCAAGAGCCTAAACCTAGTGGATAATTAATAAATGACAAACACCTACATATATTGAATTACCTATATCAATTTAGCATGTCGTGTTTCATCGTACATTAGTAGCACAACTCTATACTTTCTTGTCTAAGCTTCGAGAGATAAAACACAAAGATATTTCCCATCACATTTAACACTGCGATACCCACATGCCAACCCTCATAGGAGTCGACAAAAGAGCACCATCCAGCGACAATAAGAGCACGTCATATGCCGAAGAGGTTGATTAAAAAAAAAATTAATAATAAAACAAGTCATAGCGGCTAACTCAAAGTGAAGGCTTTTAAAGGAGGTCGCGCGATTAAAACCGTCGAAGTAATGCGATCCTCATACAAATCGGTGGCCGCAAAGCTTTGTCTTCGGACGCACATCACTATTTATAATGTCAATATAGTGAAAAGGTGTTCAATACTGCTGGTTTCGGCATCTCTGATGTTTGCTATCAAATTTACCGTCGAATACAACTAAGTATGAGGGTACAGAAACATTGTTCAATCTAACGCGTTTTTCTTTAAATATTTTTATATATATCCGTTCAGCAAAAACAAATTATGACTAAAGTACAAATAACTTTATTAATATTAAATACGTCATGTTTTATATTCTCTGGGAATTTAAAATTTCAAGGATTAGGTATATAACATATAGACAGAATAAAAAATATATTAAATATCTTGATAGCATCCAATTAAAATTATAATTAATTTTTCATTCATAGTTCGAACAGCAATAAATGACTTCAAGATTTGGTGTCATTATTACATTTTGACGTCACACGTAAATTTACAATGACGTAATAAATTATTCCCATTGTGACGCGACTGTGATGAAGATAATACAAACTAATTCTCAAATATAAATTTAAGCCGCAAAATAAATTTACATAGTTATAAAATACGGAACATATTTCTTCCCGCATCATACTTTTATTTTCACATACAGTATCGAATTTCGGTCAGATTGTTCTGATTGAATTTTTTATATGTTTCTTTAAACTCGGTCAGTGTGCTGATTCTGTATATTGAATCTATTTCAAATTTTTGTCATACCGATTAGAAATTTTGGATAAAACAATCGTACACATAAATGACAATGTGATAAAACAATCAAATCTATATTTATCATTAACATCTGATAAGAATATTTAAGAAATAAAATTGTAATTTTATTTAACCGTAATTAAATATTAATTTCGTGTAAATCATAACAGTGAAGCTATAAATCCGTAATGCGAACGGTTTGTAATTTTCGTGTTTAATAAACGTTATCGAAAATGCTACCGATCGTGGTATCGTGACGTTTGCGATAAACCCTTTATCAGATAGCGGTAGGAAGTGATGTCGCCGGGGACGCATTTCATTACGAAGTACTAGACTATCTTAGTACGACATCCTTACATTTCTCATATTTATATCACATATAACAAACGTATGTATATATTTAGATGTTACAGTAATTAATGCAATCTGTACGAATATAACGTGATTAGAATGCAGCCAGGCTTCGTGCTATGTGATTCCACCACGGCATTCCCTTTGATGGTAGCCGTGTCTAAGAACATATGATCCTTCATTTCAATGCACCCATGATCGCTAGCACGAAGTAATGGCATTACTAATGAGTTTATAAATACATAGATTTTATCGCCGCTTCTGCAGAAATATGAAGATATTATACATATTATAAAAAAAAGAATCTCGGCTGCTCGATGAGGCCATCAATAATTCATAAACACTTCCTAATGGATAATATAAGTATCGTTCTTTTTTATAAGATTACCATTAATGCTGTAGAAAGTATAGAACATTTTTACGTATATATAAAAATATATATTATTTTTATATGAAAAACGATCAATGGTAATCGATAACCAATAATTAGCTAACAAATATTAAGGGCAGTGAATTGTACCGAGAACAATAATCGACGTATCTACCTAAAATAGCACAAAGGTAAGGAAATAGCCAGTTTCAGCGAATAAAGGGAAGTTCAGGCCACAATGGGGCATTGGAGCCGGGAGCGGATAAAAAACGGATGTGTCAATAATTAAGTGTGTGATTCGGGAGTAGACGCCGGCGGCCATCGATTGAGGCTGGTTTTTTAATAATGTGCACGCATTGTAGAGGACAAAAGGGGCGATGCTGTGTTTTCATATGAAGCTGGGGTGAAAAATATTACACCCCCGGGCGGCTATATGGGAACAGGGATCTAACTCGCATCTGCTAAATGTTGGCTTAAATTTGAATTGCTCATTGCTATTACCGTATAATTAACATTATAAATTCACTCCCGGCGTTTGTGATGTCGTATTAGCTATGAAAGCCTCATTAATATTTTGTTGTTATCAAATGTCTTGTATAGGTACGATGCTATCAATCTAGTGCATAAATGTATTGTTAGTTTACTCTGCCGGGGCTAAACCGAGCCCTAGTTACTATTAATTTATATAATACAACACGTATGTACATTCATATTTTATACCTATGAATATTTAATGATATATTAAGATCCCAATGCGAGTATCATAACGGGGATAATTAAAACACCCTGTATTTTTGTACATAATAGACGTTAGGGATGTACAATTGTGACGCAATCGCAGCAAAATCCTCACCAGTGATCCCCCACGCACAATCTGAACCCCAGGAGGATCAGGAAATTCATCTCGCTAATCTACCCGGCCGCTGTGAATAGTAAAAGTGATGGCTCTATTCATCGAGGGGGCCTCCACCCTATGGTGGGTGTGGTGGTGGTAGGGGGGCGAGAGCGCTAAAATTTAATAAAGCCGGTCTCGACGGAGCCATGGACAACCCTTGCGATTAATTACGCACAAGATGATGGTGATGATACCTACATTATGGAAATCTCACCGAGGGTAGTTTGTTATTTATTATTCACGGCGTAATCTCCGTGTTTATAATGATTTTTAATTATTAAAATAGCCAATTAGGGCGAGCGTGATCCATATAATGCGTACACGTTAACAGATTTACAATACTTCTGATAACTAAGTCCGATCACTCAACATTCATTGTACTAGATGTGTGTTATCAATTCATTATTATCTTATAAACCTTCACTTAGTTCTTGGCTCAAATGAGAGCCGTTATTACGTATTTTTCTTTATTTGCAGTGTTTCAATTTCAAAACTACAATACTAGTTTTTTAATATTAAAGAGAAGAAAAACATTTTAAATAAACCATGTCACAGATAACCGAACAATGGTGGAAATGCTTCTTTTTCTCTTATTTCACCTTATCTATCTAATATTTTAATGCATACTATCATATAATAATCTTTCTGTGGTATTAAAATTAATCTTAGTATAATAATTGCGGCAGTATAAAAATATATACAGGTTTATTACCATATATATAAAAGAAAAACTGTTATACAATAGTAGAGATTCGTTCACAATAACGTTTGATTATATTGGGAAGAATCCGTGGTATTTTAAATAGAATTCTTTCGTATATATATTTCTAGCACACGTCATGAGTAAGGCGGATGGTACCGCGAACTCGGTTTCAAGTACGTGGTGGTATGTTCATGTGGCCACCCTAGCCGCAGCCAGCTCTCCTTCGAGTATATAGCTGAGTAACGACATCTTTTGTTGGCTCCGTCAAGCGTAATCCGCGCTAGCTTGAGTGTTTCACATTCGCTGGCTCTCCATTCGTCGCGAAAGCGTCACACTTCAAAACGTATATGTAACACAGTGATAAGCGACAGCGTTTTTTAACATTGTAACATAATTAATTTATATTAAAGTATAACATAACTGTTTATATATAGGTATATAAAGTGCACTGATGTACGACTAGTCGGTTACTAAGATTATGTATTTCAAAGTTGTACATGACATCTTTGATCCGCTTTAACCAAATCTGCGAACGAAGCCTAAACGTATCCGTGAGGGCTCGTATCGTCGTAATTGGCGCTCGAGTGGCAATTAGCAGGCACTTGCCTATGTCACAGCTCGACCCGTTCTGCTTTACTTATATATACCGCATACTATTCTTTAAGTATTAAGCCACATGATTTGTTAAAAAAAAGGTATATGACTAACGTGCATCACTAATGTATAACCAAGCGAAACTTAAGGCGACCCTTGAATATTACTAATGACGTCAAGTTGATACTTACCTAGCTTTTTAATGTGCATTCGTGTTGTTATGGAATCGACATTCATATAATTAAAGAATTGTTGATAAGATTATTCTCATGTATCAAATGAATTTAGTACTATTTGATATTATAATACACATTACAGCTAATTGAAGATCTCGTGAAATTCAGTAACATCAGTTAAATTCGTAACTATATCGTCATATTAAATTCTAAGTTGTATTTCAACAACAAACATATGTATATGAAGACAACATTTATTATTAAAAGCTTTGCCCGAATCGTGTTGCGCTGAGTTAGGTCGTTGGTATCAATAATTGAATTTTGGTATTGGGGATTCATGTTTGGGGGATAACTTGGAGTCGACCTAAACCCTCTATTAATTGCTAGAATTAATTCGGCCACTTAGTATGTAAGGGAGCTCGCACATTACACTGTAATAATAATGTTAATAATCTATACATAATAGATTGAATTATTTATTTACTTGTTTATACATGAAATACGTTTAGTAAATGAAGAAGTAAATCTAGGAAGGAGACTTATATACGCTGAATAGATAGCATTGAAATCCAATAGTAAAGTTGTCTAAGGTTATTTTATACAATATTACAAGTAAGTAAATAAGAAAAAGGTTAGTATAAGAATGATCATTAAGTAAAAAATTTTAAAGTTATAACAGTTCAAATGGTTTCAATTAATAGAAGATCTGTATTAAATTATAATATTTTATAGCTAAGAACTATGAACACTTTAAATATTATTGAATAGTATAATAATGTTAAAATTCATATATATTTCTCGTAATACATAATAGTATAAGGGCTAAGGAGCTGTCTATGTTGTAGTGAACGGTGCTCTTTATTTTGACCCTCGGAGGATGGAGGGGGTCTAATCGCAATCAATACCGGCTCCCTGATGATGCTGACTCAATACCGCTCATCTATACAACAGTATACGGAGATAACATAAATAAATAATGACAACGGCTCATACATTGAATAATAAAATAAACTACGACAAAACGTTCTAATAACATCACATGTTATGTTCCAAAACCGACATACGTAAAGTCGAATAGATTAAATGAAAAATGTTAACGAACAGAAAATTAAAGGTATCAACGGAATCCGAGTCTGTACTGTGGAAATAAAAATTCATTAACAGCTACAGCCGACAAACAAAACTACTATGATGAAGTCGCTATCACTTTCAGTATCACGTTGCATATCCATTTCACATATGCTATTGCGTCGCACGATCGTGACACCGACACCCCTAACCCACACCCCTATGTCAGATACACACACCTAGACCAACTTGCGTTTTCATTCCAATCAATCATCTACAAGCTAAATACCTCCTTATTTTATACATGTAAGGTTGAAGTTCGTATTCGTGACCTGTAGCTGGTTTATATCAGGGTTGTCGCTGTGTACATAGAGGGCGCGCCCCGCTGTCGCCGAACAAACATGGCCGCGGCTAACGAGGTTTTTGCGAGCGGCTCTCGTGAGCGATTTCGCGCCTAATTTGGATGTACGATACACGAAGTGTTTTATTTTATTTGGAATTTCAAGTGATTCTGACCTGAGTATTTCAGCTATTCGAGTTTTGTATTGAGGCGAGCTTTATCGAATATGCATTGTTGCTTCTGGTTGAGAGGACTCTTATATCAGAGGATGGCAAAATACATCTAATAATCACGAAACTACAATTAACTTTTTTATGAATCAATAATTTGATAAATGAACATCGATATTTATACTATATTAGATTAAAAAATATTTTTAATCTACCACTAACTGTACAAAATTTATCGGTTAAGTCTTAAGTTACGGTCGAGGACACAGTACTCGTATGTGTGATTTGTGACATTATTTGTCCCATTAGAATTACATAAAGAGCAGTGTAAGCAAGCTCACAGATACTGTAAGCCGTGGGTGGAAGGTCCTCCTAACTGAAATAGCCTTCGGCTCCAATATCCCAGAAACGGATGTACAATGTTTTCTTACATTCCAGTTTACTTGTTATTCGGGCAGAATTCGATTTGGACATTGTCGTGTTTGTTTTTTTTCTTCGCTGTAAGGTATTTCGTTACAATTATTATGTACATATATATAATGGAATTATTATTTAGAACAGTCGGCTTTCTGGCATACAGTTTTGAAATATCATAATAATATATGATCTTCATAATACATAGACTGAAAAGTTTAAGTTGTTATTATGTGTAAAAGAGTGTAAATGTTACTTACTACATTTATCATGGATTTTATGATTGCTCGTATGATCTTGTAACCAAAATTCAATATGCGTTTTCGGATATTATTTTTTTTAGAAATATATAGCCAAGTTTTGTATCATTTATTTAAAATAATATGGACACCCTCCAGTTCCACTGAGGGAATTAATTGTGGGACTATTATTTCAACTTGTATCAGTTTTTTGTAGGGATTCTTTTTCTTTCCCCTTGAATTGGAAATACGTTGTAATAACATACAATATAATTTATATCTGTGAAGTTTTAAAAGCTATAATTGATCTTGCCAAAAGTATGGAGATGGTTTAAACTAAAACATAAGACAATTGAGGTTGAAAAAGTCTTAACACAAAATACCTGTTAAAGCAGCTGGAACTACAAATAAACCAATAATATTAATACGTAAATCCAACCTATCAGGGTGAAGTTTAGAAGCTGACCAATTTATAAAGATCTAACACCACTCGATCCCGTCGAAACGATATACCAAAGATGCATTGAAACTTGGAAGCCAAGTGGTTCAATATAATCTGGAGAACTTATAAATAACATCACAAAGGCGTTCGTTAAAAAGCGCATTTCTAACAAAACGTTATTAAATCTTATTTAGAAGGGATAAAGATGTTTTGAGCTGCTTTCTGTATTGTGCCATGGATCGGGTACTTTTGTGCCTTTTCATTGAAATCCCATTCATATTGGAATCGATGATGTCTATTATGATCATATGAACTGTATTGAATAAATATAAATATTTTTAATATTTAATATAAATTTTGGTTGAGGTTAACGGAATTATATAGTAAAAATCACAGTAAGTACAAAAAAGTTAGTTTGTCTGCACCATTTATGTCACAGAACATGACAAAAGACATCGATCCAGCTTATCGTATTGTAGGCAGCTTCCAAACGATTAGCCTTCGGCTATCCGACAGAATGGAATGAAAACGTCATAATGCAATCTCTGGTGACAATCTACAATGGAATAAATAAAAACCGTATTGTATGGACTTAAAATCAGCTCAATACTTCCGGAGTAAAAGTAACCGTTGATGCAGGCAAGAGATGTGTAATAGGTTTTGTGATTGTTGAAATGAGATTATCGCCTGTAACACTACAACTTGCTGTATCAGATTATTGTTATTGCAAATATACTTATATAGTTCTAAATAGACGAATTCTTAATTTAACAATTACGACTAAATGACGAAGTTTGTAAGAAAAAAACTTTATAAAATGGCTTATTAGCAACTAAATAATTTATTCACTTATAAAAATTATATAACAATTGACTGACTAGTGTCATGAATTCTACGAATATAATATATAAATTTTTTATGTTTATGTTTTTAAAAAAATGTAAAAAAAATATTCAATAGCACCTTCTTTTGAACCAATCACAGGTAAAGTAACCAATAACTCGTTATTTTAATAAGAAGCCCTTAATGAAAACCATATATTTTTTTGTTTCAGTTATCGTTCGTTACTGACAACACTAATAAATGAAAACTTTACAAGTTCAATAACCGTTTTGAGTACTTTTAGATCTCCAGTAGATTGCATTTGAGAGTATAGACCCACTTGAAAAGATTCGCTCAACATCAATCCAAGCTACACTAAAGATTCATAAAAACAGATTCGCAATTTTAACGTGAAAGAATAAATTGCATTCAACTATTCATTAGTACTATTTGATTCGGTTAGAAAGCAACCAGTACTTGCAACATTTCATTATGTCGCATTACATAATATATCTTTCATTTATATCGTAACGGCTGTTCATAAACGTACATACGTCATTTACAAAAACCAAACAAACAGTATAATTCCAAACGCCTCCGGTGATTTTCGGATAACATTCGACTATTTGACAAAAACTATTTCAATTTATTGTCAACATGTCTGCCGCTAGACATGTCTTTTTAACGTATCATTCCCAATCCTTTAGGATTCCATGTCTTTATGTTTTGTATTATTTTTTTGTCATTTATATTACGACGGGATTAAATTAATATGTTTGACGGAAAGGAATCCGTTAAAGATGCTTCTATCAACTCACCGATGCATTGGTCCGAATATTAGATATTAATTATTATTACAATACAATTACATAATTAATTAATAATTGTAAGAATCTATACTAACAATTTTCTCATATGGTGTGGATTTTGAGATATTAAAAAGTGAGCGCTTTTAATTTATTTCTATTCCGCGGTCCGCTGTAATGCGACATGCGATAACGAGAAGAGACAACAATATTAAGATATATATATTTTTGTAAAAGTATGACTACAAACTTATGATATAACATATAAATAATTATTTAATTAAAAGATTAATTTATAATCAACTGCCTTTATTCTATAGGAACATACGAGGTATTAATTATACATATGAATAGGGCCCGGATTAATATGTAAATACATATTTTTAATTTACGCGATTTTCGGTCTAGAATGTGTTTTCTACATGAACTGTCATATTTAGACTGTGAAAAACCAACTTCTATTTTCCATATTTTTTAATTTTTTCGTCCATATTTTATGTACATATTTTAGATTTTTTAATACATATGTATCCGGGCCCTACATATGAATTTCAAGTTCAAGTTGCAGTTTCAATGTATAGAATTTTAGTTTTTTTTTTTTTGGTATTTTAGTGCATAAAATATAAATGACCTAACCAAAGTACATTAAGAGAAATCTTTGTATGACATTACGATTTGTAAAAAGATTTTCGTCGTGTATATTAGAGTTGCGAAAATTACATAAACTTTACATAAAAAGACAACATATGTACGTCATTAGTTCAATTTAATTGATTGTTCAATGTATTTTTATTGAATCTAATTGATTGTTCAATGTATTGAATATATTAAGGTACATGTACCTACATTATGTATCGAGTGACGGTAATTGAGTGGCTAGCTTCTGTAAAGGCCATCAATGTTCCAATTATAGTTTAATTACATAGAAAATTTATTGCATAACTAGCTTTTGAGCGCGTCTCTGTTTACCAGCCTGTTTGTTATGCTGTTCCTGTCTAGTAGGTAAATTATGTTCTCTTAAAACATCTACAGTTGTGTCTTATATTTCATATGGGTTTTCATACATATACTTTTATTAAGGTGATTTTTGATAATTTTTTGATTCTGATGTATTAAAAATTTATTAATATCTTTTATTATTATAGTCGTACATCATAAAACTGGCAAAATATATATGTTACAACAAAGTGTGTATGAGGATCTCATGCACTATCCTAATAAAGGTTTGGCCATTTTGACGAAACACCGCTTTGATCGATCTGACCAATTTAATTTGACACATCATTTGATATCGCACTTAGTTCATCTTCATATCAATTATTACGCTATTAAAGTAAAGCGAATTTCAATCGCGTCTCTGCTTTAAGAATTTTCCTCTTTAAAATTGTTTTTAGTTGAGTCTTATCTGATGAAATTTACATCGTGATTAATTTAAAGAAAAGAATTAATCAAAACGAATGTAAGTTTGTCTGGTTAAATTTTTTATTATATGTAAAAATGAATTTATCTAATCCCCAAATACTATTCACATTTAAATTCCATTAAACAAATACATTTATGTTTGCGTAAATAAAAAAAATAGAAAGGATTGTCGATATGGCGATAGAAAAAAAAAATGTTCGTAAAAATAATTACACGAACCCGAACTCATGGTACTCTCCTGTCAACTCGAGTAGTGACACGTTTACAAATCTAAATTAATCCTTTGCATTTGTTGAACATGCTCTCAAAGGTCCTTTGTCACAACAATTCACCAGATCAATGTTCTTGGCTATGTATTAATTACAAAAAATCGTCAACCCTGACGCGACGCTTTGGGCTCAACACACCCCTGATACAAACAGTTCACTCACCGGGAAAATGATTCTTAGCATCATGTGACGGCAGCGCAAATTCCCATATCATTTCTGTCAACATTAGCTTACGAATAGGGCTATTTATAATATTCCGTACTTATTTTTGAATCGTATTGCTTATGCTGTAAGGTCCATAGCCCCTTGCGCGTCAATTATAGCCAGGGGTGTGAATTAGGATATAATAAAGGGGAATGTCACCATGCTTAATGTCAAACATGCCTTTGAAGTTTTATGTAAAATGTTAATGCGTTTGTTTATGTGACAAATGGCGTTTGTTGTTCAAGGGGCGTATGCTGTAGGTACGCATGTCAGAACCATGACGTGTATTTAAAGACCCTCAGTTTTTAATGGGAATACGCAACTTTATCGTGCTGCTTCAGCTTTGATGGTTAAATGGAAGATAGCATTGCCCTTTATATTCAAGTCCAGATAGCAATTACTTAAAAAAATTATATAAAACCTCTTTTTGTAGTAAAAAAAGTACCCGAATCGACCAAACCAAATATATATTTTTTTTGGAATAATAACTCCGAATGAAATAACTAAGAACCATCCACCCAATTTTAATGAAGTGATTAAAATTTACACCTTATTGAAATAATACTTTGAATTCAGTTTTATTACATATCTGTTTCTTAAAATCTGCATCAAAACTCTGATGTAAAATAAAAGATTTCATTTACAGTCGAAAGTTTTTAAATATATAATATACTAAAAGTCAAAAATATATAAGAAATTTTATATAATTCTACCTATGTAGATAATAAATTATTAGCACAAATATCTCCTTGTGCGACTTTATTATGAAATTCTATTTTAATTAAAAGAAATTTTATCATAAGAGATCCTTTTAATTATAAGGCTCTATCTACACATTCGTATTCATCTTCTTCATTAGGTATATTAAAAAAGAAAAGTAATAATAAAATTGTTTTGAATTTTGTATCTCACAAGAAGAAAAATATCGAATTAATAAAATCTGTGTAGTCATCTCTTTAGATTTAATAATTAGATCATAGAAGGTTATTTCAAAAATACACATACATATACGAAAAACTTCCTATAATTAAAAATACTCATACAAAAAAACTAGTACTAAATATTACAACTATTATTTTCAGATAAATATATGAAAAAATAAATACTTATAGTAAAGCGGAGAGGCATAATTTTAAGTTCTGAGATTAATTGTTCTTGCTTCATTAAATAGAACTTCATTCAGTGTTTATATAATTTTAGATTAATTTCGTTTGTTTTCTGTACATCCATATCATAAGTTTAATTTGAGAATTAGTGAAATTACTATAGGTAGGTATGTAAAAAATAATAATAATAATAAAAAGGAATATACATAGAAATTAATTTCGAAATACGCTTTTATTTAAAACAATATTTAATCCAGATCTATTAACTAATATTAACTTTCGTAAGTATTCATTTAAATAAAACTAATGTTTTCGGATGTACTACGCTTTTATTATTGTTTTATACTACACGAGATCACGGTTGCTGCAAAGTAGCAGACACGTCGGAAGCATATAGTTTAAAATAATTAAAAACGCGTAGAAAATACCAAAATAGAAATTTTATTCAGAACTCTTTCCATTCTTTAGCAAATTAAGATAAAAATAAAATTTTGAGTTAGAATGATATTTGACTATTAACCTTATCTATTTACGAGGAATGTTCATTTAAGTTAATACAAAAAAAATCAGTTTAATAATGAATTATCATAAATCCTAGCAAAATAAAAGCTATTTAATAAACCATGTAAAATAAATAAAGTCATTTGTCTACTAGACATATACCTATAATAATTTAAAATGCTCCATTTTAAATTGAATTGATGTCAAACATTATAAGAGAGAAATCAATTTTATTTAATATGGGTAATTTAAAATGTTTCTGTCACTGTCAAAGACATATGTCAATATTGGAATACAACTATTTTATATGAATACTAGAGGACCCAGCGAACTTCGTATCGCTCTATAATCAAGAAATATCTGT
>DVQO01000493.1:0-16200 GCA_018231785.1 Danaus gilippus | reverse complement strand
CTATACATATAATAAATAATTGTAGAAAATAAAAATAAGTATATATTTAAAAAAAAACGCTGCTCGTAGTCACTATTCCACGCGAACGAAGTCGCGGGCACAGCTAGTAATTAATATGTTTGTTTTTTTGTCATTAAGTACTTTTATTTTAATTATCAATTTCATGCACTTTAAAAGTGATCGCTGTCATTCAATACAGATGATCACAAATATCACTCTCCCGTAGATATGTAAACGATTTTATATGAATATCAATGTTCAGGTAATAAATGGCTTGTAATTCTTATTAATCCTATTAATTATAAAATTAAAGATGTATTTGGAAAGGAATTTAGTTATAATGTCAAAAATACCTTTCGTTGTTTTGTATTTCCTGGAATTTTATAAGGAAATACTTATTCGTCACCTAGTATTATCAAAGGACTGTGCTTGATCTTATAAATTAATATAAGATGAATTTAGCAATCAGTCAAAATATAGATTCCAGTGAGAATACTGCAAGAAACTCGTTAGCTTCCCGGTAGTTAGTTATTGTAACAAATAGTGCCTCGAGAAAACAATGCCGCATAGTTCAGTTCAGTATGCTATTAACTATTGAAACTAAACGCTTAGCTTGGATAAATTTTGAGAACCATAATAAAAATATCGACAGGAAAGATGAGAAAAACATAATACTTCTATATTTCATTTAAATAAACTAATTTTGAGCTACCAATCCAATGTTCCTCCTTTTGGAGACAAAAAATCACCATTTGTCATAGTTTCTCTCTAAATATTAATGCCTTCAGAAAACACAAATAAATTCAAATGTATTTTTTACTGCGTAATCTTTGCAGTATCATATAATATTATTAAAACCATTCTGTTTCACTCCGCTATTAACATTGCTATGCTCTTATAGAATAAGATATGCCTTATAAGAAAAAATAATTATTATACCAGGTTATTATTCCGAACATCAACTTTGTTTTCTTATATTGTAGATGTAAATAAAAACATTAGAACAAACAATTACGTCAACGTCATCGTGGTCTTTGTTCTAAGGCACATTCCATGTTCTTCTGTCATTCCATGTTCCAAAGCGAGTTTGTGATTCCCATTCAGTTACTTTAAAGCACTTTACCATTTTAGAATATTGTTTTATTATATTATTAGGTTGAAGATAAAATAAATTGCATATCCGCAATTATGAGCCGTTTTTTGTATCAAAAAATACTTTCTTTTTTTTCACGACCTAAATAATATTTTTTGTTGGAGTACAAGCGACCGAAATAATAAAATTAAGTGTCTACTTTTGATATAGAGTGATAAAGGAACATTATCCACATGGGGACTTTTGTGACTACTGAAATTGTAGCAAAGTCCTAAATAAAACCTTTTTTAAAAGGAAAGGTAAAACACTTAAACTAACAAAAGCGAACAGTAAGAGTTACTGAATATCGAATACATATCGGAAGTTAGTAAAGTCCAGTTACAGACTGTAAATAAATCGGATCCGATTTGCAAACATTTAACTGAAATAGTATAACAATAATAATATCAAGTGAATTATAATTACTTGCATTTAACAGTTGTTTAAACTAAAACTGTAAAGGTAACCAACATAGGATTCAAGTTTGACTGTAACAATGGCACGAGGCTTTAAAACCGTTTAGTTCTAATCGATTTTGTAGTTATAAATCTTACTTTCAGTTTAAAGAGCGCAACTGCGAGTAAGAATCTTTATACATATATTTATAATAAAAATACACTTTACTTACCAGGGATTGTATGATGTCATCGGGGACATTTCGTTTGTGAGGACATAAACTGTAGACTGAAGAATGACTGAAAATGACCGGCGCTTTCGAGAGACGTATGGCCGCTCTAGTAGTGTTCTCGCCCACGTGGGATAAATCAATCAGCATGCCAAGACGGTTCATCTCACGGACCACTTTCTGTTGACAAATGCTTCCAATGTCAAAGAGTTACTTTAGAATAATTTCGCATATCATGAAACTGTAAACACTAAATGTCGTTTCAGGTTAGTATTGAAAATCTCGTCACATTCTTATTTCGTCAGAGATTCTTTTTTGGGTTTCAAAATTACACAACTCAGGATCCTGGATATTTGTAATACACTATTAGTTTAATTAACAAAAATATATATATATTAAAACAAAACCTGAAAGTATAATACATAAAATATAAATAGTCGCTCAAAAGTATGATTCATTGACTTCGCATATTTTATGTTTTTCAGTTTTAACTATAATAGTCACTTATTTAGGTACTTTATTGTTCAGTTCAAGTAAATAATGTATTGCGTGTGAAGTGTGTGTATTTTATTTTAAGCCATATTTCTCGTCACACAACATATTCTTCGAAGTAGGACAGAGCCAAATGAAGGCATTTATAGTTTTTGGATTTTTCATAGAACAACTAGTGTTCAATAATGAGATCTAAGACTTTTAGTACTCATTTAAATGACACTAATATTTTAGGAATATTTTATTATTGTAAAACCTACATACTTCCGACGTTTTGGTTTCTTTGCAGCAACCGTGAGCACGGGCAGACAATCGCTGCAAAGTAACCGGAACGTCGCGTCGTATGTAGTTTTAAAAATAAGAAAATAACGCGTTATAATCCGAAAATATTAATTTAATTTAAATTAGTGTTAAAGTTCGATTTTCAAACTGGATCTTATGTTATATTAAAAAGAGCAAAATAAAAAGAATTCATTTAATACATTAAAAAAGATTTTTTTTTAAGAATTCATGTTGAGTGAATATCACTGGAAACGTTTACAAAAATTATCACATTCAAAATTTAATACAATTAATAAAAGTTACACTTGATATAAGTGCCACATTCTGAATTCTGATATCATATTCTTACAATACCATGAATACAAATTTTTGGGTAAAGCTTAATTAAAATGGAATTAAATTATGAACTTCGTATAGATACTTCAATTTTTACCGAGTTTAATACAAGTATTCCTAATCATTTTGTCCCTTCACTCTTTATACTAAACACAAACTTTTAGTATATTTTCATTAGACAATAATATTATACATTTAGTCACACTGTTCCCTCCTTCGACTTGATTGTATTGTGTGGTTTATAAAACATTAATTCGCAAAGCATATTTAAACAATGACTCAGACATCCGTTATCCTCTGTTAATTTAAAACAATATTTTTGCAAACTCACCTCTCCAAATTCCGTGAGTCCGTTAGCGACTGGTGCTTCGTTGGCAGAATCAGCCCTATGAAATAACAATACAAATAAATGAAGCTAAAAACTTTTGGACAATAACGTTGGATACACTCGCTAGCATTATTCGCGCTGCACATTAATTTACATGATTAGAAAAATGACAACTTAACCCATATATGTTTTATATATTTCTGTACATATACAATCATTTTGTCACGAATATTATACAGTATTTCTTATGATGATGAATATTTTTACTATTATATCATTATGAACTAAAATTTACACGAATTGCTTTAGATTTTGGCAAGTAACTCTGTTTTGTTTATTGTGACTATTAAGGAATGAAAAAATAGATGAAGAATTATAAAGTTATCAAAAAACGAAAGTATAATTTGTGAAAAGAATGAGTTGTGAAAAAAAATTAATGTTAAAATGGGGCAAAAAAATGTTAATATTTTAGGTCTTTGTGAATTAAATAAGCATATATAAAACATTTATGGACTACAGTTAATTATCGCTGGCCCGTTTTTTATATATATATATTTTTTTTCTTACCATGGAGTGTTACATGTATGAGTTAAAGTCATGTAGCGTACTCCGAGTTGATAGTAGCTACGAAGAATTCCTAAGGAGTTGCCAATAGAGTGTCCACCTTCAATGCCAATCAAAGAAGCGATTTTACGAGGTCTAGCACTGTGAGCTTCAAGGATATCTATAAAAATATATAAGGTTATTTCTTAAATTCTTTGTGTATAATGTTTTAATAGGAGATAAAATTTACCAGTAACAGACGTAGCGAGTTGAAACTGGTGAGGATATTTGGCTACAAGTCGACGTATGACATCGATTTGTTCAAGAGTCAACTGAACGGCGTCCTTGTTTTGAGCTGCACACGGTACGAAGGCTGACCAAAACTGATAAGGAATTAGCAAAATTTATTGAACTACATTTGCACTTCGAATGTAAAAATTATGGAGAAAAATATACAATTTCATTGGTAATAAAGTCTTAAACAAATAATTAGAATATACGTACACATGTATGTACATAGGTTGTTAATAAAATGTATCTTTTACTCTCTAGGGTTTAAATAAATCTAGCATTTAAGAAACGAGTCAAAACACGTGTAAGTTGGTGAAACTTATGTTCTGAGTTTAAAAGAAATATACTCAGGACAAAATTCTGTGTATTAAAAACAATCATCAATTGTCCTTTGCTTTTTAATTATTGGCTGTGGTAATTATCTGTAACTTGGTAATAGCGAGAACAAGAATCGTTAGCCTTTACAACATAACGCGAAATAATAAACATAAAAAGCAGAAGTCTGTAATGTTTTTCACACTTCTGTGTCTTAAGTATATTATTATGTTAAACGTTTATCTTAACATTTGAATCCAGTCAAATATTTAAATTGTATAAAAAGATTTACCAACGAATAAGAATGAGTGTCATATCCTATCTTGATAAGATCATGTTACTGAAATAAACCACATAATAATATTTGGGAAAATTTCTTTACTAAATAATATAATGGTAATAACAAACTAGTTCTAAAATAACATAAATCAAGATTATAAAGATATTTCTACGCTGCTGAAACATTTGCGAAATAACAAAAAATCTGGGAGATACTCTGATTATCTCAAAGGAAGCGAGACTTGCAGCGTTCGTAAAATGTATCAACGCAGCTTATGTAATTCGGACGCTGAGATTTAAAAAAAGGAATTTGGAAAACAGCTATATAGAAGATTTGTTAAATGAAAGTTGAAAATACGTTGAAAACGAATCAAAATTCGCGTTTCGTGTTCAAAATGTATTGTATCTTTACCTATATAATATTATTTTTACTTGTGTTACATGTTCCAAGTATAAATAAAATAGCAGGTTCATCGCCAACTCTAAACTGTTGTATGAATGAATATCATATGCGAAGGAGGCGTCGACTCCTCGAAAAAGTGCGTGGCACCCAGAACCAGAAGATTCATGGCACCACACAAGCAATAACATGACATTGCATGGCAGTAAGATGGTATTAAGATTTAATATCAAGGCAGTCATGTATGTAGTTTCCTTAGGAAGTTACAATATATATGTATGTAACTCTAGAAGATCTATTTTTTATACATTTTGCATAATAGACCGATTTTAAAAAACGTAGACATCCGAAATTAAGCTCTGAAGTGAAATCCAAGTAAGAGCGTGAAAAAGACAAAGAAAATTTACACCCCTTTTAGTACATTTGGCACACTTCTCTGTTTCTGTAAAAACTTGCTAATGAGAAATATCTCAAATTGTCTCGTAAACAATGTGCTAAAGAAAGAAATAATGGCTTACATATTTCCTTTTCAGTACACATTTTTAGTATTTCTTAAGTTTAAAATATATATTTAATATTACCTGTGCTCCAACCATGCCCTGTCTAAGTCTAGGAAGGTCAGTATGCGAATACTTTGATTTGGACCAGGGTTCCACTTGGGTTAAATCGGTGTCCAGTTCGAAATCGTTGATTTGATTGCGAAGAAACTTGCGGATGTTCCATGGTAAATCGTTATGTCTAAAGAAGTTAAAATGTATGTAAACATTCAATAGACAACCAAAAAGCATTGACAGATCTAATCAACAGATATCGCAAGCTTATTTGAAGTTTGTAAGGAATACTTAAATTGTAAAAAAAATATTATTACATACCCGTCGGTGAGGGGAACTTCTTCGAGAATTTGCTTTGCAATTTCAAGCCGTTCCCGATCATATGAAGCGGCCGCAACGACAGCTATCACCGTCAACAGTATGCAGGCCACAGCACGTCTCTCGTTACGATTCACCATCCTGACTGTACAACGAACGATAAGTCAACCACATAACTGTTATATCCAATTATATAAAGATACTTCGAGTTAATAAAATACACGTCAAAAGTATGACAAAATTCACTCAAACCTAATGGCTCAAGTATTTTGTTAAATAGATTATTATCGCTGTATCCTACCTTGAAATAACGAATAAATATATTGTTATTGTAAAAAAATAAGTGTTATTTAACTCTTACAAAAAATGTCTTGTACATACGTTCATTGTTGTTATAAATAATATTAAAGCGAACTAAAGGAAAAAGAAAATATAGCTGTCTTTATTTACTGTTATTAAAAGTAAAGTCTAGTTAAGAGTTGCTGTGAACTATAGTTCTTTGAACGCTATCTAAAACTTTGTTATCGCTATTCAATAGATATATTTTATGCACATAAAAATGTGTATTTATTTTATTATTATTTTTTAACCACAATGCAAGTTTCCTTAGTGATAGAAAGAATTTTACAGATAACGTTTGTAAATTTATGTAAGTATAATTTTTACATTTCGTAAGAAATAAATAAGAATAATGATGGAAATATCACAGTGAGCATAAAGTATAATGCATGATAAAAACAAAACACTAACAAATTTTTAAGAATTAGTGTATATATTAAATTATTAGCTGTTATAACCACATCGTCTTGGTTGCGTTACCACTTATCTTACCCTTACTTCGCAGGCATCTGTAAAAACGATACGCTGTAAATAAGTAAAAAAAATAAGATTTTTTACTGTCACAAGTCCGTAGAGTATCCAATTACTCTAAATTAAATTAAATGTGTTCTGGTTTTTTAGAGTAAATAGTTTCCGCTTATTTTTAAATAATCTCTGTTCTTTCTTGTACGAGGATAATGCCATTATTTTTAAAACTTTTTCTACAGTTTACATCTCTTTGTTAAATTGTTTTGATTCGATTGTTTTAATCTCATGCATGAAAGAACCAAGAATAATCTATTTAATAGCCGATTATAATAAGATCTCTTCCAAAATTATGTCAACCCCAATAGAAAAAAAGTAACAAACTAAATAATATTTTTTAAAGTGGTAGAACCTAGCTGTGGTCAAGTTAGTTGGCTGGTTCGACGGGGGAAGTACCACCCTTTCACAGAAGATCATTTTGTAGTCTTTAATATCTGCGTTTCACCCGATGAATGAGAGAGCCAGTTGTCCTTTCCCTTTTCCCACCCTTTCCTACCCTTTCCCACCTTTTCCTCCCCCTTTCTCTAATCAAGGATGGGCAACACGTCCGCAAAATTATGTTGCGGATGGCCATGGACGCCGGTACTACCTCCATCAGGTAAGCCGTCTGTTCAGTTAGCGCCTTGGACGTAAAAAAAAAATACTGTGGAGTTGTTGGAATTCTAAAATATGGTAGCATTTTTAACGAGAAGTCTAGTAATCGTATATATCGGCGCTAAATCCGATATATATAACTGTTATTTCGGTCACGGATTTACTCTACAAAGGTTGTTAGATCTGTACAAGGAGGGGATAAAATTCATTGAAACAAATGAATTGGCCATGACGGTTAAATATCTTAAAAATAGAAATTTTATTTTTAAAAATAATAATATATATATTGGATTTTTTTAACATATCTACATAATAACATTTACATTCACTACCTACTTTAGTAAGCTCGTCAAGCTTATATCAAGCTACGATTATTAAAGAAACTCTCTAGAATTTGTATGTCAATAAGTAAATCTTTAAACTCTTTCTCTACCTACTTTCTCTATTATGAACTATTTCCTAAGCAGTCAATATTGGTTATATTAAAAAGCTCATCTTTATATTTAAGATCTCAATCTTCCTTCAAAACTTTTTTCATTTATTTAAACTTACTTCTATATAAGGCTTCCTAAATGTCAAGATAATTATGTTAAAAAAATACGGATATTTTACACACATCTATTTTGTTCACATACATATAACAAAATGTTGTTTGTATTTTTTAGTTGGCTCAATTAACGGCTTTTGTGAAATTTTGTTATAAATGTATAACTCTAATTTTAATTGCCTGTAAAAAAATATATATATAAAAGGCCTCTTTTAATTACAATTTGATATTAACAATGTTCCTGCTCCAATTAATTTGAATTTTACAGAAAGATAGGAATTGAGTACACTCAAACTGAAACGGAAAAGTACTGAATAAAAACAACATTGAATCTGAAAGAATTTTATATGTTTTATATATTTTATTAATTACTAATACCTATTTTATTACATTGCACAAATATATTTTTATCAGACGGTTTTTATAGACATAGTCTGGTGTACCAAACTACTCGGTCTAGACTCTTCTAGTCCCTTATATTTAATTTCAGGAACAAACTATTAATAAGGGTTTTATTAAAGGGTTTACATAAAGATATTAAAAGGTAACATAAGATTAGGATCGTATAACCGTATATTAAATTAATAATAATATAAATATGAATAAAATATTTAAATCAACTAGAGGTTCTTTGTTGAAATTCCTTGGAATTTCAATCAAATAATAATTAAACAGCAATATTATAAATAATTGATGTGAACGATTTAATATTTTTTCGAAGTATTTATTTTTTGTTTGAATTAAAATATGTATTTCCATATAAACTGTCAATATATCGGTATATGTTAAAAACGACGTTGTTTTCAGAACTTGTTTCAGATAAATACCCTTTTTCATGGAATCTTAAAATTTTAATTAGTAAGGAAATCAAACGTGGTGAAAACTAATTGTCTTTTAAAACAGAAGGCTAGCAAAATTTATAATTATTTAAAATAAACAAAGATATTTGGATATACTAAGCATTTTATTTTTTAATTTTCGTCTTCATACTTGGGAGTATAGGAATACTTGCTAAAATCTAAGATATCAAATAAATTATTTTTAGCACGTACACAAAAAATATAGGGATCGAAAAAAACTGTCTTTATTATTAATGTAAGGAAATTATATTCATAATATTTAAATTAAATTACAAAGAAATATGTAACACAGTGATAAAAAAGCTGTGACTGAATTTTTAAATATCTCCTCCTGTATTTATCCTGTGTTTTATCAGTAACTTAACCAGATCTGATATGCAAATTATACTATTCAGTATTCCGTGTCTTCAGCTTTGTGTTAATAAGACAGCCAATTACCAATTTCCTCTCACAGGAGAGTAACTGGTTTGGTAAACAGGAGAATTGTGATCGAATTTGCATATGACATAGAATTGTATGTTACAAAGAAATAGATTGTTTATTTCATTAAAATTATATAAGTTTGAATTATAAATTTTATAACTTGAAATTGATATTCGTTTCAAAAAAATATTCTTCGGGCAGATACCAGAATTTTAAAATTCCATTATAAATGCTTACTTACATTGTATTATATGTTGTTATTTCTATATGTACATAATTTGTATATCTGTGTGTAAATAAAATTTTGTTACTTACTTCCCGCTAAGAAGTTCGGCCACTTGATCCTCCTGGGTGGTCGAACTGTAACAAAAAATATTACATTACAATCAATCAAATTAGTTAGATGCTATTTTTATATAATAAAACACACTTAGCTAATAGGTGAAAATTTACAATATCAGGTCCAGTTGATTATGAATGACTAGGCATAGTTTGCATTCTAATACAGCAAGCAAATTAGTGTAAAATCCTTATTCATTTACCTCATCCGAACATGAGGTAACTAATAAAAAAAATAGTATTATTTACACCCAAAAATATATACGGTTTTTTTTTACATATTCATACTTATATTACATTGCCTAATTTTTCTTCCCCATATAGCATGTCGAATTACAGAAGGCCGCGTAGAAAACTTAAGGCGATAAACAAAGATCGCAGAAGGTAAATTGAGATTGGAATAAATATTTCGCTTAGTTAATCAATACGTACTGAAATTAAAGACTACACGAATACACAAAACTTCGAATTGTAGCTGTAAAAGTATTCGTATTCGATATAAATATAAGTAAAATAATGTCTCTTGAAGTAGGTATGCGTCACTTACAAGTCCTTTATAGGCGAGTTTTCGACGTTTGCCGCCAATGTGGCGACATTGTTCTGTAAAACGCCATTATTTCTTATCCTTTGTTTTATTAAGTTTTAGTTTAACTAAAATAGCCTTTTAAATTTTAATTTAGGGATTAAAAATGCATATATTAATAGGAAATCAATATAACATAATATGCAAATATAAATTCTCGTTTTAGACTGATTAAGTATTGATTTTAACAGAATTACCGAGGGATTCGTTTTTAAATGAAGCCTATTAATGAAATAAAAAACTTTATTAGTGATTTTCAAAAACATTATCAACATTATATAATGTGAAAACAGTAAATAATAGATTTTATTTTACATTTTGGAAGATTGAAGAAGTTTAAATAGAGTTAGATTAAAAATCTAAAAAATGATGAATATTTAAAAGTATGAGCAGACATTCTTAAAATATTTCAACTTTATAAGACCAGAGTTATATAAAGCTACATATAAAAGTCTAAAATAAAGTCTTCTCCAACACGACTAAGATTATAAATACTTCGAGCCACACAGACTTGAAGTTCGGACTTCCATTTTAGTTTGATATATTTTTATTTAAAATCTTTAAAACAAATCGTATCCATTTGATATGAAAGGTTTATAGACAGCATCGTTAATTATACAGAGTTATTTCTAAAAAATTCTAAATAATTCATACATTTTCAATACCATCAAATTTCTTTGTACAATAAAGTCATAATTACTACATATGTGTAAAAATCTACCTTGTAATCCTTTTCTTCTTTTATATGTATCATGTGTAATTGCTCTATTTTTAATTTAGAATATAATAGATTGGAGCAAAAGTAACACATTCAACCCTACAACGTATTAGTTTTTAATTTATTTGTAATATATTAATGGAGCACTTGTTATTTATTTTCTGACTCGTCGATACCTCTGACCTAATTTCTATACATTACCTATACTTAAAAGATAAAAATGTATGAAACCCAAAAAATATATAATGACCCAAGGATAACTGATTAATTTCTTAGTTAGTTTTTCTGCTCAGCTCACTCTTCTACGTGATATCTGAAAAAAAAAAATTTTCAACCCTTCTAAGAACCTTCTGCTATTTTCCTGAAGATATGTTAGAATACAAGCAAAGTACATTTAGGCATAGTTAATTTTCTCCCTATTAAAGATTTTAACTAACCACAAAATCTTAAGATAGTAATCGCCTCATACAAAAAAAAATATAATATAAAAAAGTAAACCTTTTTTATTTTTCATGAACATACAATTTCATTGTAACAAAAATGCAAAGTAATATTATAAGATAATTCACAATATACAAAAATTTAAAAAATACTCCACCAGAATAGACCTTTTTTAGACATAGATTTATTTAAGGCTTTCAATAAAGGATAGAATAGTTTGGACCTAAAACCAGGACCACAAACCAAATCTGACTTAATATCCAACGATATGACATCCAAAATATATCTATCTCCCTACTATTTAACAAAGAGGCGTTTACCAAGTCTATCTGTATGGATGCAGAAAAAAAACTACCCTAAAATTTATATAGAAGTTTTAAAAATAAACCAAGGTGAAGATAAATAGGGCCACATGTGTATAATTTATTGAGGATTTGTAGAATATGGCTAAAAATTTACGATGATTTGTTGGATGTGTCAAAATATGACATGTAGCTGTCGACGATAAAACCTGTCTAATTCCCGTGACATATTATAACAAAATATACTTGGGTGCCTCATTTCTTTGCTAGGTCCACAAATAAAAATAACGACGAATTGCCTATCAACCGGATCGCTACTAATTTCAACAACCTATTCTTTTATTATAAATTTTTTTGATAAGTTACAAATTAAATAAGTTCTTTGACAAAATAAAACAAATTTGGTCTTAACATGATTAGTTCATAAAATAAACGATGATTATATTGTAAATCTTTTCCTGTTATTAAGAATTTCAAAGCTTTCTTTTTTACAAAAAAAAAAAAGTTTTTGTTCATCAATATAATCAAGATATTTAAGAATATTGATATAGAATTTTGATGAAATTTCACAAACTTTTATATATATATGTAAATATACTATGTGTGTATATATACTAGTAAATCGAGAAATTATGTTCTTCTCAGTTGTATGCTACTAGTTCCCTATATTAACTCAACTCTGCTTCGCTCTTTCGAGTCATCACTGATTAAATAAAAATAATTAATTATACTACTAATATTGAATATGAAATATTCCATTAACATTTATGTTTATTATTCAACTTTAATTACGCCTCTGGGAATAGTGGTTTTATTAATGTAACAAATATATTGTTTTACAAACGCGAATGTACAACATCCGTTCCCTCTAGCGTTTAACAATTGTGAAGCACAATTCGTCCCCTTTATAACCACAAATTCGATTTGTTGTGTTTGGGTGATTGGTGAGTTACACAGGAATTAAAACATTAAATACATGTACGTAATGCATACTATAAAACGATTAGCCAAATAATATTTAAAAATTGTACTTTGAAATAAATAAAGATAAAAAGGGTTATAAGATTTAAAACTTCTTGTTCGTTTGTGTTGGAAATGTATCTTTAAAAACTTAAAAGAACAATCAAATTATTATTCCAAATTATGAATATATTCCTGCATTATGTTGTTATATTGAATATAAATGAACGTGTATCGTAAGCGAAACATGAATAATTTAACGAACATCGTCGGGGCAACACCGTTGTATGGATAAAATATCATATGAGTGACATTGCTTACTCCGTGAAACACAACTGACCCTGTGATCAGAAAATGCAAGATTGTACAACAATAAATGGAGATTGCTATCCTAACATCGGTGCTTTCATGTAGTCTTATGTACAAGTTATAAATTTTAGTTATGTTATTCTTAATCTTTACATATAAAAGAAAGTCGAGTTAGTTATACTATTTATAACTCAAGAACGGCTGTACGGGTTTGGCTGAAAATTGGTGGAGTGATAGCTTCGAAAAAGGGAGAGGCAGTAGGATACTTTTCATCCGATTGTAAAAGAAAAAACAAGTTGATCAAATCCAAAATCTTAACTACTGTCTTTCAGCGGAAATATAGTTCGCACGGTTAGCTATACATTTATGTTTATGAAACTAACTCAGACGAAGTCGCCGGCAAAAACTGGTATAATATACATATAAGTATGTTTCATAGTTTTCTTGAAACCACAGGCTGGCGGTGAATCGCACTCTACACAAGTAACGTGCAAACTTTACGGAATATAATAATTTACGAGTATATAGTAGAACATCAATTTCAAATTCGGATCTATGTATTACTAAATTCTTTCAGCTTTTAAAATTTTACATTGAAATATTAATCTGTCTTTGGACTTATTTATTCTAATGCAGTCAAAAGAAATATTATGGGGTATTAATGTAAATTCGATTTTCGCTAGAAGGGATAGCTATTTCTGTTTCTTTTTACTGTTGCACTTTTATATACTGAATCTTGGACATGGAATCGTCTGAATTAATTAAAAACATATATATTAGGGATTTTCATAATAAGTTATGTTTTCCATATGTTTTCTTGTAATAAATAGGAAGGTTCTTTATAAGAAAAATTGTAAAATAAAAAGTAATTAGTACTATGATTTGGTTTAAAATTTGATATAGTACTAATTAATATTAAATATCAATAATTGTCATTGTCTAATTAACATTAGAACGGCTACTGGTACGTAATTAATGATTCTATGTTATATGAGACAACGATAATGTTTAAATAAAAACAAGTTAATATTTTTCTAATAGTATATAGCGTTTTATTGAAGAGTTAGTCTATTGTAGGATGCATCGCGTTTGAACTACTTGTTGCGTCAAAGGTATATAGGCGTGTTATGCGACCCACTGCCTGGGACTTTCATCCATCCACGTTGTAATTATTTCTCCGTAATACTTCACGAGGCGATGCCATTTCTCGTCTAGTTACCGATAAACTTCACTTAATTCCAATATAAATTTAATTAATGAATGTACTTAGAATTTAATGTATAGTAATATCTTCGAACATATTTGATAGCTATCATAATTTTATGTATATGTAATAAAATTTAAAAGTTATTCAAGTTACGCTCTCTTATCATCTATTCATAACTATAAGGAGCATATACAACAGTAAGTTACTACATATAGTGTTACTTTATAAGCTAAGCTAATTACGTTAAATTGTATCAAATAAATATCTATCTTCTGTGAAAGGATTTAACATTTTATTAAATACAATGAAAGCTTTTCATATACCTCATTTAAATATTCGTATTTTTATAGAATGTCAGCTTGGAATAAATTTTAATATTGTAATTTATAAATAAGAGATAAGACCGCAGTTCCCGTTTTCTAATTAGGAATGCCAAGATAAAAATATGGTGACATGCTAAGTTTCCAGATTTTATAACGGTTTGAAGTTTTATGTAAAGATTATGTTAAATGTGAACATTTAAAATTATTAAAATAATCTATTGATGGCGTTATATATTACATTAATACTTTGAACATTTCAAATATCAACGCTTGTAAAACAATTTTATCGATACGGTGTATAAAAACTCGCCTATACTGAACGGTGGAATATGTAAAAATTAAAACACAATATTTCTCCATAACGTGCTTGGGTATAGCTCTGTATAGTAGTTTCAAAAAGAAAGCCTTTAATCAACCCACCAATTCTTACCTTGAACGCATTATATTTTATAACCCTTACCTACTTTATATACAACTAGCCAAAGCGGTAGAAACAAAAAGAAGTTGAAATATTTGGTTCAGCCCTTAAAAATCCTCAGGTTAAAACATATGGAACAAAAAACAACACTTTTCAACAGTTTTTTCACCCAACACACTCATCTTTCTATCACTTGATTGATAACTTCATACTTCATATTCATTCAGGTGTTCTCTCAATGATGATGTCAAACTTGTGGAATATAAAACCGCCAAAATATAAGTTTTTCTCTTTACCTCTAAGAGGTTTCCTTTGTGTATTTCAGAATATGCCCTTCAGTTATCAGGTATTAAAGAGTCATCGAACATTTATTTGAGGTGTTCCATAGAGTCCATTTAACTGCAATGAAAATCGGTGTCCTTGCAAGACTTGTATTATTTCAATCCGGAATAGACTTCTTATCTCTTCAAAAATAAGTACGGTCATGTGATGACTGCTGCTGTCACGTTCACACAAGTGCTGCCAAATTTCCTCTTATGATTTGGGACTCATACGGAACACGTTCAAAAATATTGGTGACCACAGTTAGGTTAAAATAATGCGGTTAATTTTGATAACAGGCTTAAAAATGATACATGAGATATTCTATAACATGAACAGGAGTTCTATCATCAGTAAATCATCCAACTACCAGATGTAAGGTGGACGTCCCCTCCTTCGCTGTATACTTACTTCTCGAAGGGCGCAAGTAAAATTTGAAAGTTTGTTTGAGCGGTCCCTTACATTTAAATTTTGAAAATATTCAGGGTAAGAAAAAATAATCTTCTATTTAAATTATGTATTTACCAGGTTCTGTTTCACATTTGCTTATTACTAGCTATACTAATAAAAATAGTTTTGAAAAAATGTATGTGTGATGCTATTTGATACCATCGAATACTTCAGCTGTTTATTTTCCACATAATTATATTGCTATATTAATAACAAAAAAGTATTCACTAAACTGAAGAAATTTTACTTTTGAAAACCGCAATAGCCTATAAGAAATTTGCGTGGGTTTAATATAGAATACGTAATTCAGATTCACTTTTATGAAAAACTTAAAAAAATGTTTAGAAAAGTGAGCCGTTTCAGTAAAGTAGAAAATACTTATATATAACCTAATTATCTAACAGAGCATCTAAACGCTGAGCTTTTACCACTTTCAACTCAAACGACTTAGAACATTTATCTTATATTAAGAGAACACTAAGTAGTTCACTCGTCCACCAATCAATCTTCATACTGTCAACAATATTACCTGCTTCCTACACGTATATATTTAGCAATTTATATGAAAAATTTATAACTACCGTCTATTTTTACCTCTCTCTCTCTCTCTCTCTCTCCGTAGCAATTATTATTCCCATCTGATGGTGGG
>DVQO01000492.1:0-16205 GCA_018231785.1 Danaus gilippus | reverse complement strand
TAGGTATACACGATAGTTAAATTATTACGTTTTTATTTTTTTTATATTCTTATTAAAAACATGCCTATATCATTCTAGCAACATATCTATAAAACATAAAGTTTTTAAGAAACTGTAAATATTGTCATTTTAACTATGAAAGTTTACAATAAAGATTTAAACATAAAAAGAAATATATAGGCTTTGACAATTGGCTACTAACCTGGTAGTCTGGGCACCATCCTAGAGATGGTATCTGGGCAGAGGCAGAGGCAGCCAATAGGATGACGAGAGACAGCATCTTGAAGACCAGATGTGATCAGGGACGAGATGGGAATGATGTTTCACATCCCCGGAGCTGTTTATAAACCTTTTAGATAGGAACCGGTCTGAGGGATCAAAATATGGACATACTCCTAATAGAATGACCCTACGTTCATTTTTATTGTAATGAATTTTTCAACCATCCTTGTTCGGTAATGTCTGAGTATGTGAGATAATTTTTTTAACCCTTCATGAGTTGATGTATCAGGTTTTTATCATGAGAATAGTCTCTAGAACACCTTAGAATACATTGAATTGTTAATTAAACTATTGATTATAATGCAGAAATAATTTTTAACACTAGTGTTTCGCTGTATTAGAAGTATGTAAAAAAAATTATGGATTTTGTATGTGTAAATGAAATCTATAGTTGAATAATTCAAACATATAAATGTTCAAGAAGTAAATTTTATGAACGATTTTTACTATACGATAGACAATAAAATATATCAAAAACTTTTTACCTTTTTTATTGCCTATTATTATTTTTCTTCTGATAATCACTTTACGAAAAGTGTTGTTTTGAGTTCTAAAGATTGTAATGTATAATCCTTAATAATTAATTATTGGATTGCAGTTGATTATCAGTTTTCTTTGAAAATAAATAGTCATATTTGTTATTTATTTAAAATATTTTGTTTTATTCTAAAAATGGTACGAGTTGCAAAAATGAAAATTGGAGGTACTTATAGTAAGAGAAATGTGAGTCACTTTTATTATGTTTCCTTTCATATATTATTTTTGCCACTTGCCACACACTCCGAAAAAAACAGTTTTGCTATGACGTCAGATATTATATCTTTTCTACATTTTATTTGGTAGTTCAATGATGATGATTTAAGTAATATAACTCACTAACTGTATGAATGAATAAGGTGGGTCAGTATAATTACAAGGGATAAGTTTGATCAGAAGTTTGACTTTATTTTACTGGTAGGATTAAGGGTTAGTTGTTATTTTTATATTTTTCATATAAAAAAATATAAAAGGTGGAGTGGAAGTGATTTAAGCAACGTCAAAAATTTATATACTAACTAGCGAAATACCTTAAACGTTTTTTGTAACTCATGACTTATTATACACAATAAAAATCTTACTTGAACTTCTTTATTGTAAAATTTTTAAACGTTATTTTGTCGTCATAAGGCTTGTAAAGTATCCAGCATCATATAAAATCCTAATTGCTAAGGTGCTGAATAAAAGTCTCATTATTTCTAATTCGATTACAACATGTAACTTTACATAATAACAACTTTACATATAAGTAAGGGATAATGCAGTAGTTACATTTTAAAACAAACCCTCTTAAGGATACATCACAAGTAAGAGCAGCTGAGTATATTTTATTTAAAAATATATATATATATATATACATATAAATAATAGGTTTCGTTCATTGGTCGTAAATGGCAAGTTTCGGAATGTTCCCATGCAAGCCACCTATCCCATGGATGATTGCAAAAAGATGCGCCATCTGCCTTTACCGGTTTTAATACTCCCGGTGTTTTAGTTCTTTATTTTTATCTATTTTTAAACTTAATACCAAGTAAAAGACTATTCTTTTGTGAAATGGCCAGTATAGACTTACATAAAGAACATCTAGAACTGATTTAAAATTATCAAAGAAATCAGTACATATTTATTTCAAATGTGTGGGACAAATAGGATGTTATCAACGGTAATAGATGTTCATTAAAAGACATATAATATCTAAGAGAGAAAAAGGGTACCGTTTTTCATTTAGATCTTTTTACAGAAAACATTTTTTAATGAGAAAGTATAATATTT
This sequence comes from Danaus gilippus, assembly GCA_018231785.1. Taxonomy (NCBI): domain Eukaryota; kingdom Metazoa; phylum Arthropoda; class Insecta; order Lepidoptera; family Nymphalidae; genus Danaus; species Danaus gilippus. The sequence goes on along the minus strand of DVQO01000492.1, from coordinate 14,114 downwards.
GGATGTATGCTTCCTTTATTTATTCCAATAATATTTTTATCGGCTTAACCTCCAACGAATGTCGCATCTGAGATGTTAAAAATTTTAATCTAGGGTAATGATAAAAAATTCTAGCACTTATGTCGTTAGAGTTCAACCCAACTGACAGAATATAAATAGACACAGCTTTTTAATCTCAGTCTACAGGGTTGCCAACCTTAAATTAAAAAGTTTAATTACTGGCTAAGTGCACTTAAAGGATGCCATACGCTTTAAAACTTTTAATGCACTCTTGGAAAAAATGCTAATAATCTCATAGTTTTTTTTGTAATGTATGTTGATGTTAGCTCTTCTGCTTTGCAACATCACCGGGAGAGTGTGGCAGTGCTAGGACTGGTACGTTGCGAAGGGGCTTTAAATACCTCTAGAGTAGTTCGTTCTACGCTCTAAGGGCGACTGTTAGAAGTAAATGTGTTAAAAGAGAGAACCATGAACTAAGGTCGGCTTCTGACGCCCTCGCACTCTCGATGGCGAGAGATCTCATATCTTGTGCACTTTGAAATGGAAAATAAAATTAAAATTTCGACAGCCTGTTTTTTGCAAATAGCAATTATTACGGACTGACTATTTGTGTTTTATATTCTCGTAGGAGCTTACAAATACGAAGTAGGTAATTCATATATGGAATTTTAATTTCAACTTTGTCCATTATATGATTATTGTTTTATATGATATATTTTTCAATTTATACACTGTGCGGTTTCCTGACTAAACAGTAACTAGATGTATCAGATAAACAAACAAACGCAAAGTTATTTTAAATATTTATAAAGCAATCAATATTCATAACTGCCGAAGAAATTCGTCACTATATGTTTGATTTTATGTATGTTAGTCTTTTAATTTTAATAATGTGTGTCTAATTACCAGTGGAAACTTATATATGTAATTTTGTATATTCATATCCCATAAGTTTATCTTATTGTTTGTTTCCCTAAAATAAAATAAAATATTTCGACTAAGGGAAAAATTGATAACGGAATATTTCAAAATACATATTCTATAATTATTAAATTTATAACGACCGAACTATGGAGTCCGTTTCTTATAAAATTTGTAATTAATTAATTTATTATCGGACCAGATTTTTTAAGTATAATATTTTAATATACTGATTACAAAAGTTATAAATCGTTCTGTTAAAACTATAAGACCTTAAGCAGAAGAATACTATTTAACCATAAAAATTTCTTGTGTAGAAAGTAGATAAATTTTTATTCAAGGCGTTTGATTTAGATTCAAATAGCAATTTCCTTCAACTTCACCCCTTTTTAGCTTAATTTGATTTTAAAATATTTTCCTACATTACAAGTAGATTTATTTCTATTTTTATTGAGATATGAAATCAAACGGTAAAATAGTGAAGATACTCTTTCTATACTGTTTGATTAGTTTACCTTTAATACCTTCATTTCTTACACTTTTCACAGTTAATACAAAAATGACAGTATAGTCCTATGTACAGATTTCGAAATACAAGTTTTACTAAACGGTGTAACTAGTTGATCTAGCCAGTTAGCTAGCTCGCTCTTTGGGTTTTTATATTGTTGTAATTTTATTTATTTTTAATAATACAAATTAAAAGTAATATATTTCCATATGTATAAGTCGCGGATAAGTTTGAAGTCATCGTTATGGTCACAAGTAATCGTAAAGAACATAGGATGATGTATAATTCATGAATAAGTTAATAATATTATTTAAAAAGAAAAAATAATGCTGAAAGTTTAAGATATTCTAATCTTAATATACCGTAAATAAATGTATGAGAGTTGTAAATGAATGCGGCTAATCACCTGCTTAGACAGCACCTGTAGTTTGGTTTTAAGTATTCTTGTTTATTAGAGATATTTCTCATAAATAATATATAAAAGGAAAATAATAATGGATAGAAGAAAAAATGTACCGTCCATAACAAAGATATGTCTCTGTTACTATAGCTAATAAAATAGTCGGCATCTGTGCCGATTATAATCAGTTAAACTAGGTCGTAAATAATTTCATGTGTATTAAAAATGGTTTTACGGAATATTATCATATTTAATTTATTCATATTTATTTAAATTTATTATCAAGAAGAAAAAATGCTAACATCAACGACAAATATATTTTTAAAATATTTTGTGATTTTATGTTAATGTATGTATATTGCTTGAAAGAGTGTTAACAAAAACAGCGGGTTTGTGTAACTAAAATATTCTCGTTATTTAATTTACTAGGGTAAGAACACATTTTTACAGAATGTTAATCTTCTAAATATTATCTACAAAAAATTGTACACCATCTGAAATCTTATGGAATACTTTTTTTTATTAAATTTACAATTAACAGAGAAAACCAATATTCATGTTCAACAAAATTAAGTTAACTTTCCTCGTTAGCTTATAACTAATTATTTACATTATATTCTAAAAAGTCATGTTTAGACAGTATAGTTAATATTGAAAATGTCAAAGTACCAAGTGCTTCTTATTAAAGATGATCTCAATTTGTAAATACTTTTAAACTTTGAATTAAGAAAAGGGTAAGTTAGCTTTTATATTTGTATAATGTACTCTTTGCTGTTTGATATTCAGCGTTTAAGAAACACTTGATGAGTAAATTATTGCATTGCAGCATAAGGCATGTCCGACACTTCGGAATATCACAACAATCTTACATACTATACAAGTATTACAAAGATATTAAAAAATATACACAATAATTTGTTCGAGAAATCGATTTACGTATTAACGGCAGTTGGTTCTATGGACGATTTTGTCATGAATATCTTAGATCTAACTATTTACAAATAAGAAATCGAAAATATGGAAAACGCAATGGAAGACAGCGCTCTCGTTGCTCCTATATAATACAATAACGGACATTTATCACATACGTTAACTATTGAATCGAAATCACAATTCTTAATATTAAGTTGTTCCCCAATTATATAAACACGTCTATAAAAACAAAACACGTAAAATAAATATATCAGGTATAACGATAGGTAACGATCAAAAGGATATTATTAAAGCGATTAGACAAATTGTCTGTCAATTATTCTAAGTTTTGAACAATTTTCTGGTAACTTTAGTTTTACTTGAGTTGAAACTCATTACGAACATTAAAATATAATATTGCCTGAACACAGCTAATTTTTTTTAGAAAAATGAGTATTACGAATGCTACATTAAATTTTATTATAACATTTTAATATTGCTTTCACACAATTTTGGGGCATTCTCTTGGCTGTTGTGAATTTAGAATATGAAAAAAAGTACGACTGAAAAATGAAATTACAAAAGTTTTATGAAACATCAAACATAAAGTAACTAGGATATCAGATTAACATTAACTGGCCACAATACTAGCATGCTTGAAGAAAAGCTTAAAGATTTTAAAACAAAGCCTACGATAATACTAATAAAGTAAAAAAAAATAAAAATATTCAAGCTCGCGTTTAAGATTTTAGTGGAATTACGAAAGTATTTAAGAAGAAATATACTAACAAAGAAAATAAAAATTACAATAGTGAGATTATTAAAATGGTACCTTAACACGTTAAATTTAATAAATCGAAATCATTTCAGGTCCCTATAATTTCTCTTAAATGTATACACCAAAACAACGTCACTACAAATCTTTGGTGTTCATCCACATTGAAAATAAATCGGCACGAATATATTGAAGGCAAATTAATATTACGAACACATTTTTTCTAACTTTTAAAGTTACGTTAAACTAAAATGAGATTTAAAATGTCTGAAAAGCTGCGAAATAACAAGTCAGATTGCTATTGGAACAAAGTACTTAAATTGTCTCATATAAAAGAAAACAATAATAATATTACTAGTACAATGGTTTATTATTCAGTAAAATCTCCGATGACATTATAAGCTGAGAGAAAATATGTTTTGTTTGTACGACTCGAAGCAAGTGAATGAACAATTCAATTATCAGTTTGATTCTTAGTTCCAATTCTGACTAGATTCATTGACTGTATATTTTTTACAATTCTCTTAAGTCAATGATATTAAACCGCGTCACCGGTAGATCACGTAACACTGATTTAAATTAGGAGGTAGTTCGTGTGACGTTCCTATGTTTAAGGCTGTACAAAATTCGCAACTTTTCAGTTTGACATCTAGTTACTATGCTTAAGGAATTAATGTGTCGGTGGCTTTTAAATAATATTTATGCTAATGAAAATACATTTTCAAATAAATACTATCTCGGAAGTTATTGGTCCCGGATTATAATTTTTAAACAAATTATAACAATTTGGACCCATACGGCAAAATGATTTTAATATTATAAATTTACATCACACTCGCAGTTACCTCCTTCTGCGAATGTCTCATTAGAATCGCTCTGCGATTAAACTCGTCTTAAATCTAGCACTTAATGTAATATTATATCCATTTTAAACACATATCACAATTGAGCTCGCAAAGCGAGATAATTTTCAGAGTCCAATAAAACGCGACCGCGCGCGTTAACAAGGCATGCGTCAATCATGTAAATTTTTACTGAGTAGTAAACTGTTGTGTGGTCCGGAGAGATGCCTTATTAGTTCTGGCATCGCCTCAAATGTTAGCTGACAGAAACAGCAGTTAAACCGTCCAGGAGTATTTGTTCGTCCGTCATTTTCGCTTGACGATATGACATTCCGATGTACTGAACACAAATGTTTCAACAAATGGGCCTTTTGTTTAAACATTGCAACACATAGTCTACATGCAAATGGTTTTTCGCCTGTATGAACTCTTAGATGAGTCTTGAGATTCCATGACATGCCGAATTGTTTTCCACAGTATTCACAGCGATATTCCCTTACAGGAGCTTGTTTACTTGACCCCTGTTCGTGTTCAGTGGATGGTGTGTCGTCTCCGCCTATTTGTGGTTGACAAAGCCAAGGTCCCCAAGGTCCTGCGCTTGGAGGCCGATACTTAAGTGCATCCTCATGTGGTACTGCAGGAGGAGTAGCGCTTCTTTCAGGTAGAAATGGAGGTGCAGAAACACTAAGTGAATGTAATCCTCCAAGTCGAGCTACTCCTGCCGCTACCCCTTGACCTTGTGCGTAACGTAATTGGGCCATTTCATCAAGATAGCTTGGTGCAAACGAGACAAAGGGAGGATTCTGTGAAGGTGAGTTATGAAAACCAGGTCTTCTTTTCCGGTGAGGTGTGACAACATAGTTCTCAGGAGAAGTTTGAACAAGGGCCATTAATTCGTTTTCTGTTGATTTCAAGTGAGCGTAATCTTCTAATTTTACTGTTCTCAGGTCCAGTTCGGAAGGCTCTAAATAATGTGATTTTCGCTTTGCTCTCTCAATGCCTCTTCCTAATCTGTCACTCAGCAACTGTCTTCTGTATACGTTTTCTTGTGGTTGATCGTCTTGACTTGAAGATGTTGACCGTCTCCGCCCAATATTCTGAAAATATCAAATATATATTGTATTATAATACTTATTAAATGTAACCATTATCAATCGTAATTAGTAATTACCTTTATTCCAACTGTTTCTACATCTAAGTCTTGTGAGTCGTCGTGATCACTATTTGTGTTTTCCGAATTTCTGGCTAAAGATAAATTGACCGGATTTGATGAACTTCTACGACGCGAGGATACTCTTCCACATTCTTTATCACCCTTATCACCATCATGGTCATCGTCTTCCCGTTCATCATTGCTACTCGTTGACATATTTTCCTTCTTTATACTGAGAGCCTCAGAATCTCCTCTATCTTTATCTTTACTATAGCCTGCCCCTGGTGTAACTCTTTCACTTTCTGAGTGGGAGGATCCTGATGGTGCGTCATGTTTACTACTTTCGTTGCTGTTGATGTCCGTTTTAAGGTTTTTTCCTTTGAGCCTCTCGCAAGATCTGTTTCTTTCTTCTGCTTGTTGTCTTTCTTTAGTTGATTTCCACACGTCTGACTTTATTTCTAGCAGCTCAAACAGTTCTTGCATGTCATCTATTTCACCAGACTGAAATGAATTAATAAGGATTACAGTGAGCAATGAAACTATACTGTATATATTAAACTTGTTTCGTATTTCTTATAATTGTACCTCTATGTATGCTTGGCCACTGTATAAGAAAACCAAGAGATGTCGCATGAGAGTGCTGCTAATGCCAGACATGTGAATTGTGACTGGGTTCTCAATCGATGGGGTATCATCGAGGATTTTTCTGTAATTAGCAAGAAATATTTCATTATAATAACAAACTACTAATACATACATATGCATAGGTATTTCTTAGATTAGGTATATTATTTTTAAGTATGTTATTAAAAGTCAAACCTTATTAACGGGCTAGCTGCCGCCATGACGATGCGGTGTGCGGCAAGTGGTACAGCGTCGTCGCACACCAGTACCAGGTCGGAGTAACGAGCTCCGCGCCACGCCGCTCCTACCTCGTTCAGGATGCAGGCGTGGTGCTTGCCGTACGTGAGTGTCAGCAGGCCCTCGCCCATCATTCCAGCACTGTTAACAAAAATTTAATAAGTTATACAATACTGATATAACAATTATCTAGGATAACAGTTCTGTCAGTTCATAAATTCATCATTAGAGAGGATATAAGATAATAACGTATAGTGAAATAAAACTCCGTTCTCAATAATAGTTTAAATCCTGGCGTGCTTCTAATGTGTTGCATAGTTGATTCGTGAGATTAAACAATTTCTAACACGATACTATACATAAAGTGAAATCATACCAAAATTGAGGCTCGCCATAATGTTTTCGGTTCATTAGTCTCAATCTATGTCAGACTGAAAACCGCCGATACAAAGACAGACAAGGTTGCAACCAGCGAACTGTTAAGCGATAAACGTTACAATATCATCGCAATTCGAGAACCAAATAGAACATATTCGTTTAAAAATGAATGATTTGTGGAGATGTAACACAATGGCCATTGAAATTTCTCAATCGACTAGAAAGGTCAAAAGGTGGTTTGCATTTAAATGAACTGAGTTAATGTGTTCTTTTGCCATCTGGGTTCTAGTGGCAAGTGCTAGAAAGCTTTGCGCAATTGGACCTTGGCCTGATAAAGTATCGCAACGAGTTATTATCGTTGTAACGTAAGATCGTTTAAAAGACGATCAACAGGCGCCTCTTAGTATAGCGGCGTTTAGCAAGAGTGTGGCCAAAAGTAATGCTCGTTATTTCTTATCTATGTATTTTTTTGTCATTTCCACTAGGTTAAAGATGTAAACTAAGTGTAATAATTATCCAAACATATTGATAACATAAATAAATTGTAAAGAGCAATATTAAATACAAGAGAATTTATAGATTTATTACGAGCTTCAAGATAAAATATCTTAAATCCCTAAGAGAGATAAATGAAACTGTCAAGCATTGTGATATTTTCAGGACAGCGCAAGCGCAGCGGTGCGAGTCAGGCTCGCCTGCCATTGTTTGTGTGAAGCGAAACGTATCCGTGAAGCAAAACCAGTACCAACAGGGTTGTTTGATATTACAAGTTAACTTCAAATTTATATGGTTAAGAGAAATCCTTAAACTATCTATAACAATAAAATTTCAAAATATGTATGTATAACTGGACTCAACTATGGCTTCTCTCGCCAATTTTAATGATAGTATAGACATTTCTCATTGTAAAATAATATTTAGTTCTTTTATAAAATACGTATAATAAATTATTGCATGTTTGTATTTGATAAATATTTAAAGTTTTTTTACTAAAGCTACTATTTAGAATTAAGAGTAACAGTTTTAACTTTTATATGAATAAGGAGTATACAAAGAGCACTCTAGTGGTAATCTTTGGTGTTAAATAAACTTTCACTTGTGTTTCCAGCGATCAAAGCCAGTGAAAGTTTTCTTGCGACGCTAATAGATGGCGCTATGACCATTTTATAAAAGTATACATCGACGTCTTTAATGCTTCTAGATTAACCTTTCTTATAAAATATAAGAAAACGACCTTGGTAATTCACTTTCACTGGTGCGTTATAGTAAACAGAATCGCGGAAATATAATAATATTACAATAGTAAAAAAATATTTTTTTGGTAATAAATACAATATATATTATTATGTATATGAACAAAAATGTTGTTAACAAAAAGTAAACTGGTTGATACCATATTCTTATATATATATATGATGTTTTCATGTAAATTCCCTAACGTTTTTGAATGTGAAAATAAATGTGTGTTTCATAATCTTAACTGTTAATAGCGCTTTAAACCGGTTCCCATAAGGAATCAGATAAGTGATAAATAATGTATATATAAGCAAATTAAATTCAAACAACTAGATCATATGAAAATTTAAACAGGAAGTACGTCGGTTATGTTAACAAGAAGTAATAAAAATATCTCAATACAAGAATCAAGTGTACAATTGAAGGTCAAATTAAAAACAGACATGTTACATAATTCTACCCACAATAATTAAACGCCCTAGAATGGACAAGTCGCATTATTTTGCTTGAGGTGTTTACACACTACAGTATTATTCAAGCATAATATTATTTAGGTTCTACGAGTACTGTCGTTTCAATTTATCGTGAACTGTACTTTCACTTCAGATAATACTTTCCTAAATAACACATTTCAGTCGATAATAGTACAGTAAGGTAGTGAATGTAGAGTATGTTTTTTACTGTCTTGTGTACAGTCCTTTACAAAGAATCCAGATCATATTGCCCGCAAAGGAATATGAGATCCTATAGCTTTATAAGGATGGATCTCATCAGAGAATAGTAGCGCCATAAATCGATTTTAATTGTTTATGATTTGAATTCAAACAAGTCAATGTTACAGTTACGGCGTACTTATTACAGAACAAACTGATTTTTATTTCAATTTAAATTAATTATCAGTCTACAGTCGAAATCTGTAACTTTCATATTTAATTTAAGGTCCGGCTAAATGAATGCCAGTCCACCTATGATATTCTATTTGGTTTATATTCTATTTTGTTCGATTAAAATGGGCTCAAAAAACATTAATTACGAATGCTAAAGGTTGATATGTAAGAGAATATAGGTATTGAATAAAGTTTAATGCTTTGAATATAGAATATGGTAAAAAGGACGTGCTCTGTATATATTTAGAAGGCATTTCTTTGTAATTGTATGCTAAAAACTTGGCAAATACTAGACTTAAGAAATTAACATACAACGCTCAAAAATAATTTAAATATTATACATTTTAATTACATATACTGTATCTTTGATGTTCCAATCGAAATATTATTGAGTTTATTTAAAAAATAAAACTCCGCTCAGCAAGATTCAGCTGCATAATTAAAAAACATTTTAAATCAACCCGATTCTGTCCAATTAATTACAGGTAACTGGAAATTAATAAAAAAATATATAATATTGAAGTATAAATTTAAAATAAAAGAAAAAGTTGTTTAAAATTAATTGAAGAAAACAATAAGTAACAAGATAGCCGTTTTACGAAACTGTGTTGTAAACTGTGAATTGTAGACTTTGGGCTACTGGAGCGTGAGATTGGGAAAAAGTTGCCACTTTCATCTACATTGCTAAAGATATTACGAAAAAGCGATGGCTAACAAGCAGCTGTTTAAATTAATTATCTATTGATAAATTATAAAGACATTATTCGTAATTGAATGGCTTATTGATACAATGGCATAAAGTATTTTACATCAATTCATAAGTTTTTTATATGAACGCGTAGTTTTGCTAAAAAAAAATACAGTATGTTTTGGCGTAAGTTTTAATGATTGTTGCGTAAAATTTTAACAAGTTATATTTTATTCAAATCTAAATCGTGTTAAAAATGTTCAAAATGAAATGTAATCTCATCAACGGATGTTGAAAATTAATCCTACACATTATTTATCACGATTTCGCAACATTTATTTATTGCCTACATCCTATCATCGTTTTATAAATGTGAAAGTTTAAATGAATATTTCTTATTACAACATATTTATGTGAAATTTTCTAATATTACTTTATTGCAGTGTATTTTACGTTACATGGAAAGTTTTAGAAACTTTAGACTGTAATTACCTTATTTGTATCACAGTGTATTTGCTTTAACTCTTGACAATTTGGAATTATGATTAAGTCATAAATGAACTCTTAATATGCTACTATGAGCGCACGTTAGCTTAAATTAGGACATCGAGAAGTGACTTAACAATTAAATTGTCTGATATCTAATTCTCGGTATGCTCCGATGAGTTACTATGCGAGGTTATCTGTCATTTTGGCGCATATCCTACAAGCCGATCTCACATGCGACATTTTCATGCTCCATTTACAATACTGAAATTATTGATTAAATTGAATTGCCCGCTTCTATTTTAACGCTACATCTGTCTATGAAATCTGCCACGGAGATTAGATGTATTCACGCCTGGTGCTTGTAAGATACCTATTATTGTCTGGACATTATTTCCGAGCTTTAACACATTTGTAATAATAAGGAAATTTCGAGGCGTGAGATCGGTAGTAATAATTCCGGTAACATTATATCAATGACGATTGTACAACAGTACTTAGCAACAGCCAGACCCCTTTACAAGCTTCTAACAGCCGCGCAAAGTATTACAGAAAACGATAGTGATGTAAGTCGATAGTTGTCAAACAGGAAATCGCGAGGCGCGCGTGTCGGGCGATACGCCACACGCTTTGTGACGGCGGCCTTCGGACGAAATGCTTAGTGCCAGTACCGAGCATCACCACATACAATCCATTATGTAACGCATATTCAACAACAAATGACAGTTCATTCATGAGTTCCATGGTCAATTTAGTAATTTGTGGTGCATCATCACCCGTCTCCTTGGGATCCCTTAAACAATTAAAGTTTATAAAGATATCCTTGTATCAATCCACAATGTTTGTTTGTATTGTCTACTATAAACTACGTACTAATATGAACTCGCTTTTTGGAAGCGATAGCGTTATCAGCGCTAATTTCTTTTACGTATCAAAACAAGGAACTGTCTGAAAATATTATGTTAATCAATGTCGCCATGTGTCGCTAAAGATCATTGTCATTACGATATGTTTCATACGTTATCTCAATTGCCACTGATTAATGAATGAAACGATGTCTAGTTAACATAAATAAATATATTTTATTCAAATTCATATCGTGAACCTATTTTTATTCAAGATGAGAGATCACCACGAGGAAGTTATGTACGAATTAGTAAAAGCTTATTACGGACTTCGGACGGACTCGGCCATTAAGATGACAAGACATAGATCATTTAATTATTATAGTGCAAAAATACAATGGAATGTAAAGATATGAAAATGTTTGAGGGAGTTTTAGTATCACATTAGACTATACTGCACAGGAGTGGTACAAACACAAAGTCAACGATGTTTCGATGTAAACAATGCGCTTATTGACTGACACTTAGCAGCTGTAGCTAGCAGTATACCACAAAACATTCCATTAGTTGAATTGTATTCAAATACGAGCACACACTTCCATCCACCAGAATTAGAAGAGGCCATGCCCAAACAAAACCCGTTGGCAACTACAAATAAATTTATTTATAAATGGCACTGTACCCTTGTGAGTGACTTCAGTCGAAAGCGCGAATGAGTTTTACCTTCGTTGATGCTAAAATAGCAACTACAGTTATATTCTCACCTTGCGTTTGATTGACGATTGATCACTTGTGCCAGATACGTGGTAATTAACAAAGCCAAGAATTACCTCTCACCGGTGCTTTAAAGAGATAGACTTAAGTATCATTGGTCGAGATAAAGAAACGGTATATTGGTATTTATTACAATTCGTTTGACTTGCAAATTAATTAAATAAGTTGAGATTTTTTGAAATGGTTTAATATTTTTTGCATTGTTTTAAGAGGACCAGTCTATTATTTAATCAAGAATCTCTTTATGTTTATTTCCCTGAAATTGTATCGCTTTACAGATTTAATGGATTATAGACCATGTATCTATGTTCATGAAAAACTAGAATAATTCTACCAGATATTTATGATATACAGAGTTTTTAAAAGGCTTTGTAGGTAAACTGCAGAGGCTCCAGGCGTATTCCATTCTCAAAATGTTTCTCGTTCTGAAATAAATCGAGTTCGTGTATGGCATTTCGCGAGCGTTGCGGCAGTTAGATGACTATTTATAAAGAACGTGTCTTAGGAAAGGTCGTATTTGATTGTCGATAGTCATTTGAATAACACTTGAGTTATTATATCAAATTATGATAGATTAAGTCATATGCATACGAGCGGTTCTCACGCCGCGAATTTACTTGACCTTGACGCGAATAGGTTCTTGAACCTTATGTGTGCACATAACTCAGTTTGTATTTGGTCAAGACGCATGTACATATTACGAAATTACTGAAAATTTAAAGGCATATCTGATAAAATTGATTAATAGTAACCTCTTCTGTTTACTTGACTTTTTCTCGATGGTTCGAGGTGATTCAGAAGCGTCCAAGGTCTGTTATGAAATAGGATGGCACTTGACCTTCAGGATGAAAGTCAATAGAGCTGTTCAAGATATCTACGATGTCGTCACAGAACTCAATGCTAATAACCGACAGCGAGACATATTGGAACCTGGTCATGACCCACATATCGCGTTCAAGGATTTCACATATTTGGAAGACGATGATTTCAAAACTGTTAGAATTTTTAAGGTGGGTTTTATTAGCGTTTGAAACTGTGAAGGTAAAGTAATATTAGGTAATAAATTTACTGCGTCGATTGGATGTATCGGAATGTTTTTACAGCACAATAAATTGAAGCCCTCTGATAGAAAGATCACTCAGATGTTTAAAAACTAAATGTAATGATTCACCATTGTCCAATCATCCGCATTCCTTGTAAGTCATGCGATTCTTAGAACTTATTCCATTTCCATTTATGTAACTAGTAAGTTCTGTGTATGATATAAAATGATATTCTTTTTTTATTATATACCGTGGGACTAGACTAGATTTTTCACCACTCCTTTCTACTGAACGCGAACTGGTGAACGCACACATATGCGTCGCACGTGTTTGTCTATGTGTGGGTGTGTCGCACACATGGTTCTGTGTGGAGGGGAGTGCGTAGATCCGAGCGTTGCATAGGAGAGGGAGGTATGGTCGGCGAGTGGTCCGTGGTTTTGTAAGAGCGTTTTATTTCAAGGTCATTCGAGCAGTTTTTAGAAAGTTACCTCACATCGACTCGGCGTTAGGTAAATTTTTTTTCATTTTATATAATTATAATTTGTTATGGAAATGGATAGAGCGGATTCGCAAGTTGTTAAATCATAGGAACAGATTTTTTAAAATGATAATATTGTAACTTTCATGATATTAATTGGTATTCTAGATATGCTGTTTTTTATAAACTCTGAATTCATGTAGTTACAAGAACTATCTAAGAAACATTTGCATAATTTTTTATCAATTTATTTTTTTAAATGAATATTCAAAAGTTAAACTTCATATTAACAATTAAGCGTCCAACGAGTCACAATATTGCAGCACACTAAGGTCCAGGATTCCAACATACCTACATTTCACATTTCACAACACTCAGTTGCCATATAAGTTCCGTTGATCTTCTCTCGCTCTTCAAAATGATGAAATTTAGTCGACTGCCATTTCGTGTTTGCGTAACCGTTCACGCTAAATTTTGCTGACAGAGAAAGTATACGAAAGGCTTTACGTAATAACTACGTAACTTGTAGAGACTCGGTTTTGATTTCCTTACTTTTACGCCCATCACTGTTACATGAATATTGTTTTGAGCATTGATAATACGATTGTTAGGATTTTATTATATACATGTAGATATTATATTTAAATTATTTTATATTAACATTTACATCATCCGAGATAGACATCACGTCGTGCGTCAATAGAATAATAGTTGGTAGGTAAATAACATTCATCGGACAATTTGTTGGAAATTTTCTTGCTTGTATTGAAATGACGAATATGTGCAAAACACGTTGCTTTGCGGAAAATTTTGTTTTTTTTTATACACGAGTTAGCAGATCTAAGTTAAGGGCAAAGAGCAATTTTCTTAAGACGCTGGTTCTGCATCAAATAATTTATAAATACGTCGCACGTTTGTTGTGTTCGT
>DVQO01000491.1:0-16221 GCA_018231785.1 Danaus gilippus | reverse complement strand
CCCCGTGACTGATTGCGCCGGTTGCCCGGCGGGCGATGAGGTCGTCACATCTCGAGGCCAGCAATTCTGTATATGTTCTATACAAATACAACCCATTTTAATAGAGTAGGGCATAAAATTATTTTTAAAACTTTTTTCATATCTCGATTAAGGTTTTCAGCTTTTTATTCTCTAAATTTTTATATCATTAAAACTTCATTTGAGTAAGGAGTACTTAAAATCCTTATTATGACTTTATAATATTTCCATATATGTACATAAAATATTGGTTTTATACTTTATATTGCTTTCCAAATTTTATACAACTATTCAGAACTTCGTAATTATGATACACTTTATAGAGTAGGAGTACTATGATGGAAATTAAACATTACAATAATAAAATACGTACTACTTACTACGTAACAATTCTATATTTTGCAATTTTTATTTTTCTGTCCTAACCATAAGTGAATATTTCAAAATCTGGAAGTTACAATCAAATTGATTGATTAAAGAGTTTTCAGTAAATCAAAAGTACTAATTAATTGTACGTATAAATATTCTCAAATAAATAATTGTTATTATTATTTTTTTAATATTGTTATTTTTTGTATAAAAAATAAAGGATATATGCAAAAAAGGAAATTTAAGAATAGATACTTCAAATCTAAGATGTAATCTTTTTCACTATAAGTGGGTGATTGATTGCTCTAACCCTTAATGGTCTCAATGGGACAACTAACGATGAATCAGAATAAACACTATTCCACAAATGAGGATCTAGTTAATTTCTAAGAGACTAATTGATATATTAGCGATTGTTTCAAAGATTAAAATATTATTTCTTATCGCTGTTTTGTACACAATTATTGTTGCTTTGAGGGTGTATTTTAAATTTCTTGTTTAAAGCAAAATTTATTGTAAGAATATGTTAAACTACCTAGTGATACAATTATTATGATTGTCGAAGTTTTTAATTTAAAATATGTTTATAGTCATAATTTTCTCAAGTAAGTGAAATGTAATTTCTTTTTGAGAAATAAAGTATCTTAATCATAAAATAAATATTATTTTGAACAGATTATCCTGTAAAATGAAAGTACACTATTCGCAATTAAAAATTATGAAATTAATAAATAATTTAACGTCTTTAATTAAAATTACTAGAGACGAAAATAACTATCTCATGGTGAAGTGATGACACGCCACACAGACCCGCTGACCTGTTTCTCTTAACCCAGCCACTAGTGGTCGATTTACCTTAAAACAATCTCGGAAAAAAAGCCCAAAAGAAAAGCAGTATGTTGACATAACACATATACATATCGTAACGGTCACGCGCCCTCGTTTTTCTTTGCTATGCAATAAACAAAATACAACTTTGGAGTATTTTATATTTAAAGTCGATATTACTATGTATATCCTAAGTTATTTTATGATACTTTGAATTTTGTAGAAATGGTTGAAGATGGCTGATGCTTGAAACGCTGGGCCTACAATATACTAATTGACGTCACAGGTTTATTAAAAAAGTTTTAAAATTACAAGTTGCAATTATATTATAAAAAAAACTTTATTAAACCAATTTCATTTACGTAGTTGTAAATATTATTTTTGAACATAAACGTTTCGTTTTATCTCAATTATATTTTTGGAGAACGGTTATTATAGGATCAGTTGTTACATTATTTTCTCATCTTATTTATTACAATATTCTATTACTGTTTTATTATTCCATTTCATATTTCAAATTCTCGAACCAATTTTCCATGTGTTATTCGAGCCATAAGAATTTTTAATTAACATAATGGTTAACTCCTTTTTTTCAGTCATAGTGCAGTACCAAAAACGAATAAAAATCCAATGACTACGAATATTTAAAAAGACATTTCAAACCTGTAAAACATTTCAAACTACATTTCAATAAAATTGTAAATAAAATTGAAGAAATATGTGCATTTCGATACGATAGAGCGTACGTAGTCAACTAAATAAATTATTCAGGATAGACGTTTTCATAAAAATGCGGGTGCATAAATATCCATAGGTCGAAAGGATTATTAAATATAATATTTTATTCAAAACACGATGTTACATTGTCATTCTTAAAAAAATATTTATATAACATTTCTAATAAGCTAACCACAGACTTCCATTATTAATTTTATCAGGTCTTAATTTACTGTTATTTTTCCATTCATTACACTAAGTTCTTATCGAAAATATTTAACCTGCAACTGTTCGATATTTAACTGTTAACTGTCAACCATACTATTAAGTATAGCCATATATGAACATAGACAAACATTCCTGAAAACTTACGACATATAAAAATTAGAACATAGAAAAGAAAGTAAGAACACAATCTTTTTCATATAGAAAATGATAAAAATTATAAATCAATGCATTGGGACTATTTCTATTTCAATACAAGTAATTGTATTAATAAATTTGCTGCTTAAGTTCACAGAGTAGTGAAGAAGTTAGAGAAAAAAACTAATTTATTATTAAAATACATAACGGCAACGAAAATTTGTCATTATTACATACAATTACATAAATTGCCTAAGTTTTTATCATTTATAATATACCACAAACAATATCTGCAATTTATTTTTAATACTTAAATTATGTTTTATAAATTATCATATTTTTACATTGGAAGTCAAAGTACTTTGTAATTTTAAATTATTTTAGCTTTATTGAATTTAATTTACCATTGAATCTGTTTTTACTTTTATTAAAGCTCTGCCTTGACGAGTTGTATGTATTTGATTACACTTCTCATAATCCAGTAAGTGGAGTCGGCAGACTGACAAGTGCTTCAAATCCCCTGTTCAATACCCCACACCGCAGTACTCCTTCGTAACTAATAATTATACGACGCGAACACAACTACTACTGAAAATATTAAAAATGTCATCTAATACATTTATTTTTGCAATACTGCTGGCAAACCTTGTTATTTTAAAAACGGATGGTAACTCTGTAAGCGAGGAAAAGACGACGCAATCGTCTTTATTAGATTCCGTTTTTGCCTTGCAAATCCGACAAATCCAGACGACATCGGAAGAGACGCCTGCGGACTCTGCCGGAAACAATCTGAATACCTTCGACGGCACCGTCTTAACTCACTTCCTTAATGTACGGCAA
Source organism: Danaus gilippus (assembly GCA_018231785.1). NCBI lineage: Eukaryota > Metazoa > Arthropoda > Insecta > Lepidoptera > Nymphalidae > Danaus > Danaus gilippus. The sequence goes on along the minus strand of DVQO01000491.1, from coordinate 13,086 downwards.
GAAAATTTCCAGTCAAGCTTGTCAAATAACCCTATTAGAGAAACGACTACCGCAGAAAATGATGATAAAAATGAAGAAAATAAAGAGACTGAGGTGCATTTCGCAAAATATAATACTTCAAGCAGTGTAATTGATAGCAATAACACACAAGCCAAAAAAGCATTAAATCTTATTTGGGATAATTGCTATGAAACTGTTTTTAGAGATGATTCAAAAACGAAATCCACAAGGTTTAGTGATGAAAGCAAAAGGATTGGCTTGGAAACTGAAAACATGAAAACAGCTGGAAATATTTTAAGTAAAAGGAACTCTTTGAAAGAAACTAATACATCCACATTAAAATCGTGGTTAGAAAACTATAATGTCTATAAAACTGCAACTAATGAAGATCTAGTACTTTCAAGTAGTACCGAACTAATTACATCTACAAGTAAAGCTAGTGAAGTGCCTATTATACCAATAACGAAAAATATAAAAATAAATCAATATACCGTCTCGTATGACAATGATATCAGTTCGGAAGTTGTAACACAAAGTATTTTCCAGTCGAGTTTCACAGATGATTGGTACAACCCCAAAGAAAGCGACAGTAAAATTAAGTTTAGCAGTCTACCACAAATGCAGACATATTTAATACCAAAATTTAAGTTGGATGAAGGATTTTATCCATTCCATTTTATGTCCAAAGTTTTTTCTGTTATTTATTTGTTTGAATATCCAGTGGGTAAGTAAACGAATATTTAAATTAAATCATATTAAATTTTACATAATGTTATATTAATATAAAGAATTAATATTAATTTTACGTTTAACTCTTGTACTTACTGGAAGCAGTATATTATTAACAGTTTTGGTTTTTATATACGCAGTTTACAGAAAGTGTTTTATCCTTAGGTGTTGTAAAGGACATTGTCAGAGGAAGATTTACGTTTCCCTACTCATTTTTACAGGTAAATAAATATTCTTTAAAAAGAAATAAAAACTAAGCTAGTTTCAAATTCTTGAATTTATCTTTTGTTTTGTTTAAAAACTTTTGAAAAGTGGGCAAATTGCCCAAACTATTGTTGATCTCATATAATGGTTAACCTCAAAACACCTCTTTGTTTAAATCTTAGATGCCTCTTTTAAAATAACTTTGTCTTGTAGTTTCACATCTATAAAGTGTGTGTCTAATATAAACGTGTATAATATAAACCTTTGACACAGAAATTTATGTACTATTATGAAATTATGTGTAGAACTAATCAAATAATCAATAGAAATGATACATGTTCCGAGTAAAAACCTTAATTCAATAATAGAATTGCTGCTGGCTCTAATCTGGTCTTAGGAAATATGACAGTAAATAACTGGGAATTAGGTAAGGATTACAATATTATGAACATAATACTATAGAAAAGCTATAGTTTATTTTCAAAATACTTTAATGCCTTGTAGGTACTAATAAAATAAAATTTATTAAAAAAAACTAATTTTTTACAAAACTCTTATCTTAACTATCACGATCTTAAAACTTATTCTACATAAATTTCACTCTTTGGGACCTGTTGGAAGAATTTTTTAATGCCGTTAAATGTGATTTTAATAATAGTTTCTATTATAGGTTTTCCAAATTCATCCAAAATTTCTTTCCAATTATCATTCAAGAAGTTGAGGACAGTTTCACCTGAAAAACAAAGTTAATATAAGTATTATCAATAAAAATACTAGCTTAAAAATCCAAATACACCTATTATTTCTTTTTACATGTTTTATAATTAAAAATATAGTTCTACTTTTTATTTAAATATGGTCGGATTATAATTAATCCATTAAAATTTCAGATAATTTTAAACTTATTATTTTATCATAAGGACTCTAAAATGCTCAATCAGATTAATGTCACACGTTTTGATTTTTACATATTCATTATCCCTCAAACTAAGAATGTAACTTTTCATTTTTTATACCGATACAAATCGATTCTGTCAGAAAAACCGTTCAGTAAAAGTAATCTTATTGATTAATTTATCTTGATATTTATCTGATAATTTTTTTTTTTATAGTTGCACAAGTATTTTTAAAATGTTGCAAATTGATCAGTCAATTATTATTTACCGTAAAACGAAGTCGTAATAATAATATTGTTTTCTGGATTGCATCGCAAAAAAATTATAAGCATTTAACAAACTATTTTAAAACCATATATTTGTCTAGAATTATAACCTTTTAAACACATTGACAAAAACAAAATGACGATTTAGATATTTTGAAAGTATCTGTTCTTCGTAACTAACAGTTATTATCATTTTTGATTTTTATTTTCAATTCCACAAAACAGAAATAAAATTTTGCTAACAAATATTGTATTAATATAATGGCAACATCTCTGTATAAAATTGTCATACATACAATACGACAAGACGCATGTAATTTATACGTATGGCATACTCTGTATTTTAAGTTATATTCAAGAAATATAAAAGCCTGCAAAATAATGAAAAGTGTAAGAACACCATTCTTAAATATAGGTATCTTCAAACCCTTGGCATTTGTATCATTTTGTTTTGAACTAATATTAGGTATATTGTAAATGTAAAAAAGAACGATTATTAATGAATAAGATAATAATATTAATTCATTTATATATAACATTGATGTGCTTTGGACTTATAAACTTCGCACGAGGACTTCCGTGTACACAGAGACATATACATATTTTGCTATACAAGGCTTTTAATTAAAATATTTATAAATATATTGTGATTAATTGTATAAATAATTGTATAAGTCTTGTGTAGATATTTAACTTCATAAAAATATTTTGTTTTTTACCAGGGTTACAAAAACAAAATTAAAAAAGCACTATTATAATACTTACTTAATTCGGGATTTCCTTTAAAGAGGTTGGTAAAGACAAATGATACTTTTTGACCATGACGGTAGTTCACTTTATAATCTTTTATTTCACGATATTCGATTCCATTTCTTACTCGGTCCTCAAAACGTATCTTACAATTCATATATGTTTCATCTGTAAATAAGGAATTACTTTTATATCTACACGAAAAATAGAAGCAAAATAACAAAACATCGATAAAATAAGTAGATCATTTGTTCGAAGATTTTTATTTCAATTGATTCTAAATGTTATGTTTAACTTACGCGCTTTAATTTTGGCATCCCCATCTCCATTTATAGAAAATAGCAGTACTTTACCAGTTGCTCTGTATTTGCCTTTTAAATTTAAATTACAATGTAAATCAAGTTCTGCCTGGAGGTTTTCGTATCTGGAAACGATAAATTAGAATATAAAATATTCAATAAGAACAAGCAAAGTTTTCGTATACAATTTATAATTAAATTTCACAAAACTGTAATTTTAAACAGCCAGCAGAACTAGTCTGAGATGTCTCAAAATGTTATTTTGTTACAAAGTTGCATTTTTTAGTCATAGCATTTATTGGCTGATTGCAAAACAATGTTAAGAATTTCATTATGACTGTAGACATTCGATTCAATGAATATTTATAAAGTGGCTATAGATATGTGTATGTATGTACACATACGTTCATATGATAGGAATATTTTCATACTTTATTTCAGATTGTTAAAACTTTGAGATAATTATAAAGAGATACGTCATTATAGCGTAGATAAATCAATTTAAAATAACAAAATCAAATCTACAAAATCTCTTTATTGACCCAGTTATTTTCCGACTTAGGTCAACATTCATTTCATAGAAATAGTTCAGTTTATAAAATATACCTCAAAACTTATCAAGATACGCTACTGTTATACTAGGAATTTTTATGATGTAATTACTAATTCCATACAATAAATAAGAAATCTTACTTTACGGAATCCACAATACATTTCTTGAAACCAGTAAGCACTCCATCATAGAATTCTATCTTGAGACCTCCGGGTAGGTCTAAATTGACTTTATCTCTTATGAGAGGGTCTGTGGAATTAATGCCTAAGCTTGGGATCCCCTGTACAAATAATGGGATGGTTTCCTGAATATTTTTTTTAAGGCAGTCCGACTTTAGCCCTGGACATGGCACTATATAATCCGCTAAAATATAAAAATAACATAATTTAATATTTATTATTGAACAAGCCATAAATTAAAGTGTTAAGATTATGGATTCTATACTAAAGTTAAATTTTTATCATATAATAATTAATCTTTATAACTAGAGTAAAGACAATAACCGCAGCATTCTTCCGCAAATTAAAAATATTAAGAAAAATAATGTAAAAGAAATAAATAGGTAGATGTTTTTTTTTTTATCTTTCAACATAAAAAAGCCAGGTATAATTAATATCATTTTGAGGGCAAAAATAATTTATTCATTTTATAAGTTTCTAAATAAGTAGATGCAATATATTGAGAAGATATATCAATATTAAGCAAGTTAGTGTAGAATATATTTATTTCTCAACAGTAACTAAAATTATATGTATGATATACAAAAATTTAAGTACCTTTATATTAATAAATATCTATTTAATATGAACACTAAAGATACTCACGTGCTACCTTTGAGGAACTTTCACTACATAAAATAAATAAAGATATTAAAAAGGTATAAAAACTATGCGAAATCATTTTGTAAAATGAATGAGCACAATTTTTTGAGACGCGATTGTTGTTATGAAGCTTCTATAATATACTGATACGACACTAAAGATCTCGATTTATAAATTAAGCCACTTTTTATCCAGCATGAATATTTAAATAAATGGACGTCATGTATGAAATTATAATTTTTATTATATATCCTACAGCCTTTGTGTTGGCATAATTAATGTATAGCTCAAATAATTTTATTTTTATTTCTTCACTCTTGAACACATATATTATTTTAGTTTTTGTTTCCGGTATGTATAAGTAAGATTAATGCCCTTTCCTTTTTCCGGTAATTGTTTTATTTCCCTTAGGGTTTTTATTTTTCAACAAATCTGATAACATTATTTATGAAACCCAAAATTTTATTAGCATTTTGTTTGAATAGATTCAGTGAAACTAATAGTTTCCTTTTTTTAATATTGAAGTTCATATAAATCTTTCAAATGTGGTGACAAAAAAGAAAAATTAAAATATGTACAAAGTTAAGGGACTTTTTATAACAGTGACCAAATTAAAATATAACTGTATAAAGCCATATTATATAAAATTCTTAAAATAATCTCAGATAAGGATATTGTCTTTATTGGCATTGACATTTTAAAGGATCGCTTCCTGAAACTCGATAACCTCAAACTCTGGTGTTAATGGTTGCGATTTATAAAATATTTTATATGACCTAAAATAAATGCAAATAATTGCTTTTTGTGTTGGCAACTTCATGGACGACCTTTATAATAGTGTTTGCTAACATCATATGTTGTTTAGTTTTCTTGTGCTAGACAATAAATTATTTTTGAAGCCAATGGTACACCATTATGTATTTACTATAAACAAATAAATGTTAGCTATCATTAATAGCTGTTTCTTAAATTTTCACTAATCAGACTTCAAAACCCCGAAAACTCAGTATTTCAATCCAAAATTAACTAGTCGGTTGTTGTAGTATTTGAAACCAAAATTAGATTTTAATTGAAATATAAAAATGATTTATAAGAGATGGTATTAATGAACTGTATTAGTAATTTGAATTATAAATTAAAATATAGATAGTATATTAATCAATAAAACTTTGCCACAAAAAATATTACGCAAAATGGCTTGAATATACAAAGATCTCGTCCCATTCAGATGAGTCTATTTGTCATAAGATGAGTGGTCATCACATTGGATGCTTAACGACGTCTGTTTTTGATTAATATAACACAATAATATAAGAGGATTTTGGAACAAACTGTGCTAAGAGAATATCATGCTTATAATGTTACCAAATAATACATATATTATTCTTTTAAAATCTAACGTAAAAGATTTATTAGACCTGGCAAAAGATAAAGATAATAGTGACAAACTCATAGCTCTTCATCCAATTCTTATAAGATTGTTCCAAATTACAATTTTAACAACCAATTAATTTTTCTCACACAAACTTTTGGACACTTTTAATATCATTTCAACTAAAAAACTGAAAAATTGACGACTTAAGATTTTACTCTGTTATCTGTGTTTAAATTATAGTAACAACATTATAAAATTATATAATTTCTCAACTACTTGCAATTATTTTTATATACCAGAATATTAACCTCAATATAGGAATTTGAGATCATAGTATATATTCCCGGGTAGTGCGGATAACAAATTCTTAAGTAACCCTTTGTATGTTGATACAATATACTGATACATTTCAGTCTAAACATATTTTAAAAATTCATGGTTCCTTTTACCGCCGTCTAAGAATGTGAAATACTCTATTTGACAGTATTTTTTATACAATTTAGTGTTGAAATTGATCTTGTCTGACTACGGTAGATATTATAAGCAAAATATTCAGGACTTATTTAATATATTAATATACCAAAGTTTTCGTGTCTACAAAAAAATACATTTCACTGTCTAGTAATAATTATAAAAAGCATTGTTTCTTAAGACACTAATAACTGTTCTTGACTATAAATTTCAACCTTTTTCCCAACTACTGATATCAATAATTTTACTAACATAAACATAATATACAGAAAGATCAATAAAATACACAAGTATATTTGACATCTAAACCCGCTGTTGTCACTCAAACCTCCAAATAAAAACCTTGTACATTTAATAAATGATTTAATAAATTGATATTTATAACTTGCTGCCATGTAACTAAAAGTATAATAAAAACCAGACTTCAGTGTTCAAAGAGAATTATTTACGTACGACTACGTGAATCTGCAAAAAAAAAATCAAAATTTTCTGCTTAAAATGTTTGAAATTAAAAACAAAATAAAACTTATTTTCAGAAATTTATATCATGAGCCTTTGTAATTTCAACTGACAATTAAAAAATGGCAACAATTACAATATGACATATTATGTTCCATATTTACAATACTTATGACTTATTCAATATGTAGGTATTCATATTATCTTGGTCACAGTAATAAACTCCATATGTAAATGATTTTATCTCGATTTTCCAGGCCATAAAAGTGGAGTCCACATTTTTAGTAATCGTTATAGTCTTCGGATGCTTAGCCTTGGTAATACCATTGTATCTTTTTATACTTAGTCTAATATCCCTCTTCTCAAAATCTAAATGCACGGATGAAATTGAATCTGGAACCTTATTTCTTGAACAAGAGAGACCAGATTGCCATGACAGAATACTTGTGACTTTCACCTTCCTGTTTCTACTAATATGTTGGTAAGTTGAATTTATTTATTAATTGCTCAAATTATTTGTTTAACCTTTAAATTTGTTAGCTATATGTTTATACCAGTTGTGTTGGCATAGGTTCGAATATTTAATAGATCAAGTTTTTACAAATATACAGTATTGTAATATTTACCATAATTAAGCAATATATCAACTTTGCATAACTGGATTTGCTTGTACTGGTATCGCAGGAAACATTTATTTATGCTTCTTTGTTCTAGTTGTAAAAAAATATTTCATTACTCTATAGTGAGTATTTATTCACACATTTTCCGAGTTTTACTCATATCACTACCAGTAGTTGCTATAACATACCTAACCATTCTTGCTATTATAAACAAATGACTTAATTGGCGATCATACAACTTTATTCAACGAAACTAGTTTTTATTGGAATATTTAAAATCAAGTTTTTTAAACATAATATAAAAAGTGTTCGCTGGGGATTTTTAATTTACATACCGGAAAAGCTTAAGGCTAGTTTTAATAAACAAATTTGAAATACGGTTATTTTCCTACAGGTTGGTAGAAGCATATAATTATCTTGAGTTTGCAATAAATTTGTTATTATAAATGCTTCTGTTGGTAAACCCTCAAACTTATAAGTCAAATATAATATATGATAATAAAACCCAAAACAAAAACATTAGATAAGGGTTCACTTAATGCAAGAAATGTAATGAATCGAAACAAAATTCTTGCGGACACCACAAAACTCCCTACTCAAGTCTCATTTCAATCTTATCAATAGTTTTAAACCTCGTATATTACAAAAACAAACAAAATCTGTTATTAAATATAATTAAAAAATGGATTTAGAAACTCCAACGATTTATTAATAAATAAAGACTTGACTATAATTTGAACACTATCTTCTATCCAATTAAGAGCACTCAACACAATTGGGCATGAACATCGAATCACCGACATTGCCCTCCTAATGACGGTCCTAGCAATTTTCCCGAGTGCGAAGACAGTCTTAATGCAATCAAGCATAGATAGGTCGGATCCTTCTACGATTAGATATACGAAATTCATTTATGGCAAAGTGTCACATAATAATGTGGTAATGTTTTAATCCCGTTATCTATGCGACATATTGAAAAATTCTATGATACTCGTATGATTGATAATAAAGATTTCAATTTAAAAAAATCTTAGGATTTTGAATGTAACTGCATAGTTTTTGTACACAGTGAACTACGTAAACCCTTAACGAACCAAAAGTAATTGGGCTGCGCATTATTATTAACGATAACAAATTCTAGACAATACTTTATATATTTTTACGAAATGCAATGTTTAAAAATTAAACGTAATCACCATATCTACATATATAAGGGTATCGCTAGCACCAAAAACCTCTTCCTCATTATTAAAATTTAGCCCGTGATACATATATATATACATACTAATATTTATTTTAATATACTTTTAAATATCCATTAAAAAGTCAAAACGAATGAATGGATAGTAATCATATTTTATTGTATAATTATAATCATTTGCCTGAGCAACATAAAAATTATTTGCTAAAAATTGTAACAAGTATTTAATATATGTATGCAGAACGACAAAACAAAGTTAGAATAAATATTACAATGATAAATATAACAATTTCAGCGGTTTAATATCGGGAATGGTGTTAAGTAACGAGCAGTCCCGCATAGCCATATCAGAAAGTCGCAACGTATTTAGCTGTGCCTGTGCCGATGTAGCTGCTTGGTTGTCTTCGGCCGCTCAAGAATTACATCACAGCCTCGTACCACCAGTTGATATGGTTTATTATGCTTACAGTGAAGATTTGAGGGGTAAAACATTTGACTCAAATTTATTTATGTTGATAATTATACATATATAGCCAAGGCTATAAAACTGAATTTGTAAAAAACTCTGACTTATTAATAACATAGAAATATATCATAAGGATAAAGTATGGGCAATATGCATAATATTTATAATAAAAAAGTATTTTTACTTGCGATAACTGTAGTAGGAAAAACAGTGTTTATATGTTTTATAAGCTATTATCTTGAAAGTAAATTTGTTTACCTAACCTATTCAAGATTTTTTTCCATCTGGAAGAAGAAGTCTTTTGGAGTGGCTATCGCAAAAAAATCCAATCCTATTATTTGACGGGAAAACTAAAATTTTCCGGAACAACATTCTGATGGCCCATATCATATCTTATAAATCCCTTTAAGTGTATGTTTTGCAATAAAACCATTCTTAACGAGTCTCATCTGAGGAAGAAATACGATGTTAGTGTATTATAACAAGTGGCGTCAATCGGCATTATTTTGACATAAGGAAAACAAGTTACTGACATGCGTAGGCTTTAAAAAGTTGTTTAAAAATACAACGGAGACGTCATCACGATAAAAATATACTGTACGAATTAATCAATAATACTCGATATTATGTATCTTTAATCATTATCACACAAGTTTCTTTCTGTATATTTTACGAATTAACTTATGTTATACAGGTTTTAAAAAGTGTGAAGTTTTAAAAAGACACTAAAAAAAAACAAATTATTTTCAGATGTAGAAAGACTTCTTGGTGAACCAATACAACAAGCAATTGCTTCTGAAAGCGGTATTGATCTAGTTCTAGATTCCTTAGCAGACATAATTACAGGTAATGGAAATGTAGAATAAGCGTAATAAATAGTCTATCCATGAAACATGCCAAAATTTAAAAATATTTCAATATAAAATATACTCAAACATAATCCATTTACAATAAACGGACTAGTTGAATCTCCAACACTAGCATCCTTAAAATATGTTATGAGCATGCTTTGCATCATAGAACTTATTGAAGTAAAATTCAATAGTGTGCAACGTGCCAAATCCGGCTTGCCGCAGCTGAGCCGTAAGCCAACCTGCACAAGACTTATTTTATACCGTATGATAGTAGATTTATTTTGGATGTTAGAGGCACATAAAAAAACGATATGTTTATTAAATTATAATATTACAACCATTTATTTATTAAAATTATATTGTAAAACTAAAAATTTATTTAGATCTTAAAAAACAAAAGACTGGTAATACGCAGTAATATAATGATTTTAAAAAATACTATAAGTTTAAATAGAACCTATATTTGATCAAGGCAATTAACTTATCATAAAATATAAATACTTATAAATGTAAAAAGCGATTTGTGAGGTGCTTTTCATTGCATGACACTCATACTTTTATTGAGTAATGGAACACATTTTCTTTGTTCAAGATTTTCCATTACTTTCAACATAACAGTTTTCTACTAGCTAGTAAATAAGGTGAAGAAAAGATTTTATAGCCACTAGACTAGACATACTTTTGTATCGTATCCAATGAGATTTAGAAAATGCTCTGACGAAAAAAGTTTAACTTTTATTGGTGAAAATATTAACTTCTTGTAGTTATTTCTTACTGGCATAACATTTTCATAGATATTTTTTATGGCTTAATTTTTATAGCAAATAAAGATAATTTGTAAGAAAAATAATCTTTATTTTTTTAACAGATATAGTGATCAATTGCTTAATAAAAACTATTAAAACGTTTTACAGAAAGTGAAGATTTATCAACCAAAGTGTCAGCACTTCGAGACATTTGCGTTAAAGCTGGTCTTCTGGCAAATTCAGCATCAGAGAGGATAATGGATTTAATACAACAGTTGGATAATCTTAAGAAACATTGTATTGAAAAAGACGCTCCCCTCTGTGACACTTTAAATACAAATTCTTTACATATTACCATGAAGTTGGATTCTGTGAGTGTGACTAACTTCAACATAAGCACAATGTACTTGCAAGGAAACCAATTTATTTGTTAAAAAATTTCTAGATCGTGCAAGAACAACAACTTCTGGAACTAAAAAGTTTAGGAGTTATAAATTTAACTCACGCTATATCAGTAGCGAGAAAAGATTTTCGTACACTACCTTCGGCTATTTCCACTCAAACGGAGCGTGTAAGAGCAGGTATTTTTTTACTCTTAAATTATATCTTAGTTTAGAGCCAAGACATCAAAAATATATTAATGACGTCAAATAAGCGAGCCAGTGTATTTTACTTGAATATACTTTATATATTTCTTTTTTATGTCCATTTAATCGTGGTATTATTTAATAACTGGTTTACCAACTGTTCTCGAAGGTCAGATTGCAAGAGATTATAATCTTCCTATGTTTGGTTTTTTGTTCACATCCTGTTTATACTTTGACCCAAGGATGTTACATATAGCTTTAATATAAAATTTTCATGAGTAATTATTAATACAATTTATGTCAGATATTCTACGAGACATCGAAAATCGTAGACAGATAGTACATAATTCTGCTAGAATTCTTAACGACATCGTTCGCTACCTGACATCGGGACTTCATAGTCTTGCAAGACACTTGGATATAGGACTGGACAGAGTTAACAAATATGAATTATGGAGATGGGTTATAATGCTTAGTAAGTATTAGGAATACATTATTAATCGGTTTTTTTGCTTACAATTAAATCTATAAAGATTGATTCAAAATAAATATTTTTGATTAAAGTTATACTATGTATTGGGAAATCTAAACTATAATCTATACTTTAGGGATCAGCAATTTATTTTGGCTACAGTGAAGAGATCTTTCACTATAATCATTTCAAATTTTATTGCCTTTTATGTAAAAAGATTTCTTGGTCTCAACAGTTTAAATTCTGACATTGTGTAATTTAAAAAACATCTATTGTTAGGATCACAAGCAATCATGATTGGAGTCATATCAATTATGCTAAAAAAATTAAACCAAACACCTCGATACGAGATAAACTGGTTGTAATCGCCATAAAAAGTTATCGTAGTCGTCTTCCAAATGAGGCAAATTAAATGTAGGATAATTAAAAACTATTCTAGTGATGTACAATGCATTAAGCCAAAACAAACCGTCAAAGTTTGATATTTTTGGTTCCCTGCTTTCTTTTGCTTGAAAGATTTTATAATACTGTTATAAAATTACTGATCTTTTGCTCGGGATTTACGAATATACAATATATTTTTATTTTTTTTTTGTGTTGTGCTAAATTATATTACAAATTTTATATATAGTAGCATTATTATGTAAATGTATATGTATATATATATATGTATGTATATGTATGTTCATTATCCAGAGATGTTCATTAGTTCATATTTTTCTTTTTTGACTTGATTGTCATCGTATAATCTTCCAAACTCTTAGGTTGAAAGCAGATCGCAGTTCGATTAAATTATACACCTCTAGTCTGCAGACCTTTTGTTATGTACAACAATCTTTAAGGACAACTCGCTTTATTTATTGCATCCATTTTAGGTACATACAATATATATTATCATAAAATGCCTCATGACGATGTTGGTAATACCACAAGAACTTTTCTGTAAATGATGTAACATTTCAAAACATAGTACTGTTATGTATCTACTGTATATTAGTACATAACGTCTGTGGCAACGAAAGAAGCAAGAAAAAATCGTTTTGCTTATAAAACTATATTCAATTCACAACGAAAGTATCTTTAAGTCTACGATTGACTCTAAACTGAATATGAGTTGAAACCCATTTCCCATCCCCACCGATGCTGCAAGGCGTGCGGTGTCGTCTTCACTTTCCCATTCATATCGATAGCTCAGAGTCAGCATTTGGTACCTAACACTTTTGTTCTTCTACCAACTTTTCCCCGGTTACGCTGGCGTAATAAGTGAATAAGCCAGCTGAAGTGGCAGTGGGCTGGTCACATCTGCAGAAGGACCGA